>QRFJ01000186.1:655250-720588 GCA_006176705.1 Cocos nucifera
GGCCCCGCTAGAGTTGGATGAGCCATCCACATGCAGAACCCAGGCGCCTTCAAGAAGGTCGGCCCTTTCTTCAGGGAAGCTCGACCGCCACAGCTCGGCTTCGTCGGGGCCTGGTCTCCCGCTGATGATAGTCTCGCTTGATTCAAGCTCGGCTTCGACTGGTGCGGTGCATTCCAGCACGAAGTCCGCCAGTATCTGAGCCTTGATCGATGGCCTGGGCCGGTAATTGATGTCGAACTCCGTGAGCTCGATCGCCCATTTGGCGATTCTTCCCGAAGCGTCTGCGCGGTGGAGGACGGCTCTTAATGGTTGGTCCGTGAGGACCGTGATGGTATGCTCCTGAAAGTAAGGTCGGAGCTTCCTGGCTGCGATCAGAAGACAGTAAATTAGTTTTTCTAACTTGGAGTACCTGGTTTCCGCGTCCCTCAAGGCTCGGCTCACGTAGTAGACGGGTTGTTGCGCCTTCGCATCTTCCCTGACCAGGACAGCCGCCAGGGCCATTGGAGAGACAGCTAGGTATAGGAGCAGCCCTTCTCCAGGTTCGGGCTTTGCCAGCAATGGAGGCGCGCCGAGGTAGTTTTTAAGCTCTTCGAATGCCTGTTTGCACTCCGCTGTCCAGCAAAAATCTTTCGGTCGCCTGAGGACCTGGAAGAAAGGCAGGCACCGCTCGGCCGACCTTGAGACAAAGCGGTTCAAGGACGCCACCTTCCCAGCCAGGCGCTGAACTTCCTTAATTGTTTTCGGGGCAGTCATCTCCTGGATGGCTCGGATTTTCTCGGGATTTGCCTCGATTCCGCGTCTCGACACCATGAATCCTAAAAATTTTTCCGGAGGTCACGCCGAAGGCGCATTTGGTCGGGTTCAACTTCATCTTGTGCCTCCTAAGCGCACCGAAAGTTTCTTCAAGGTCGGCGAGGTGGTCTGTCGAGGCTCGGCTTTTGACCAGCATGTCGTCCACGTACACCTCCATGTTGCGGCCGATCTGCCCCTTGAAGACCTTGTTGACCAAGCGCTGGTAGGTGGCTCCTGCATTCTTGAGTCCGAAAGGCATGACCCTGTAACAATAGAGACCTCGGTCAGTAATAAAGGTGGTCTTCTCTTCATCCTCGGGCGCCATGCGTATCTGGTTATAACCAGAAAATGCGTCCATAAAAGTGAGGAGCTCGTGGCCCGAGGTTGCGTCCACCAGCTGATCGATCCTCGGCAGGGGGTAGCTGTCCTTTGGGCAGGCTTTGTTCAGCTTCTTGAAGTCGACGCACATCCTCCATTTGTTGTTTGCTTTTTTGACGAGGACCACGTTCGAGACCCAGGTCGGATAGTTGACCTCCCGGATGAGTCCAGCTTCAAGGAGTTTATCCACTTCTTCGGCTACCGCCTTCTGTCTTTCTGGGGCTTGGCGGCGTAATTTTTCTCTGACGGGTCGGTGCCTTGGGTCGATGGCCAGCCGATGTTCTATGACATCGGCGTCGATCCCTGGTACATCCGCTGGGGCCCAGGCGAAAACGTCTGCATTCCTTCTGAGGAAAGCGACGAGCTGTCCCTTGACCTCGGCCGCTAGGTTGGAGCCGATCCGCACCTCATGCCCCGGGTCTCCATCGCGTAAGGACACAGGGACGAGGTCTTCCGCAGGTTCGCCCCGTTCTTCAGTGAGGTCGTCGCGGACGTCCAGTCCGTCAACAAGGCAAGGGTCGGGCCGGTCTCCCTCGCGCAGGGCGATTGAGTAGCAGTACTTTGCCAGGGCTTGGTCTCCTCTGACTTCGCCGACTCCATGGCTCGTCGGGAATTTCATCTTTAAGTAGTAGGTTGACACTACCGCCCGTAGCGCGTTAAGGCCTGGTCGCCCAAGGATTGCATTATAGGCGGACGGGGTCCTCACGACAAAGAAAGTCGATCCGCGCCTTGGCCGATTTTGGGGATTGGCCCGCCGTCACCGCCAAAGTCACCATGCCTTCGACCGGAACGGCGTGTCCGGCAAATCCCACCAGGGGGGAATTTACAGGTCCTAAGCGGGTGTCAGGTAGGGACATTTTTAAGAAGGCATCGTAAAACAATATGTCCGCCGAACTTCCATTATCCACCAAAACGCGGCGTACATCATAATCAGCGACGTTTAAAGAGATTACAACCGCGTCGTTATGCGGAAATCTGATCCCCTGGGCGTCTGCTTCGGTGAAGGTCACGGGCTCCGAGGTCCTCTGCCTCTTTGCCGATCCCTCGGATTCGTCGGTCTTTCCCTGCTGCGGTCCTCCCGAGATGGTGTTAATGACGCCAAGAGACGGCCGGTCCTCCTGCCGATCTTCCCCAATCGGCGGCAACATTCTCGGCCGATCTTCCTGCTCTTTAGATCGTCTTCGCAGGAATCGGCCAAGCCTGCCCCGCCGGACCAGCTCCTCGATTTCGTCCTGGAGCTGGATGCACTCCTCGGTATCGTGACCGTGGTCACGGTGGTAAAGGCAGAACTTGTTGGGGTTGCGTTTTCTGGGATGGGAACGCATCCTCTCCGGCTCCGGAAGTCGTCCCTTGATCTCCAGCAGCACTTGAGCCTTCGGGGCGTTGAGGGGGGCGTAGCTGTGAAAACGCCGTCGGAGGGGAGAACCTCGGCGCGGGGAGGGACCTCGTCGCGAGGGAGAACCTCGGCGCCGGGGGGAACTTCGGCGTCGGGTGGGACTTCGGTGCCGAGGAGAACTTCGGCGCGCCCTTCCGTCAGTGGCTTCCCGCCCCCGAGCCTGAGGTGGAGTCCGGGCACGCCCGCGACCAGGGGGAGTTCGGGAACGCGGCCAGGCTTCGGTGCGCTTTCTTTCCTCGGCAGGCCTTCCCGCTCTGCCTACTCGTCGCTTGTCGCGAGCTTCACCATCCTTGGCCTCGAAAGCCTCTTCTGCCCGGGCATAGCTTTCGGCCCGAGCTAGCATGTCAGCGAAGTCCCTGGGATATTTCTTCTCCAGGGAAAACAGCAGGTCGTTCTTCTGAAGGCCGCCCTTGAGGGCGGCCATAGCAACTGATTGGTCCAGGTTCCGGACTTCCAGCGCGGCAGTGTTGAACCGGGTGACGTAAGCCCGGATGGGTTCCCCCTCTTTTTGCCTGATGGCCAACAGGGAATCCGAGCCTCTGCGCGGCCGTTTGCTGCTGACGAAGTGGGCCGCGAATTGTTGACTCATTTGGTCAAACGACAGGATGGTGCCCGGCTTAAGCGCCGAGTACCAATTCCTAGCCGCTCCCTTGAGGGTAGAAGGGAAAGCCCGACACAAAATGGCATCAGGCGCGCCATGGAGTAACATCGTCGTCCTGAAGGCCTCCAAATGGTCGACCGGGTCAGTGGTCCCATCGTAGCTTTCGAAATGCGGGAGCTTGAAGTTCGGTGGTACCTGTTCCTGCATAATTTTCTGTGAGAAGGGAGGATCAGTGCAAATATCGTTACCGCGGGAGGAAGGAGTATGACGAAGTTCTTCTATGCGCCGTCCCATCTCCATGAGCCTTTGGTCCAGGAAATCTTCGCGATCCTTAATCCCCAAGGTCTTCTCGCGGAAAGGGTGCGAAGCTTCTCCCTGGGTTGAGCCGCGGTCCGAGCAGGGGCTCTTTGCCGGCTGCCCCTCTCTCCCGAGGGCCGGAGGTTGGGTAGCCCACATCGGTCGCTCCTGGACTGGATTCCCGGGCTCCGGGGAACCCCGCGCCGGTCGAGTGGGCGCTGGACCTCGCGAATGCGTGGCTTGCACTGCCTGCACCGCCTCCGTAAGATCGCGGACCTGCTGGGCAAGCAGGTCGAACCGCTCCGCATCTACCGCGAGTACGGAGCGGGCCCGCGTCGCCGGGGCCGGAGTGGGAGCGGACGGACCCGAACGGGATCGGGCCGCGGAGGCTGCCGACCTCCGGGTCGAGGTTCTTCTGGGAGGCATTTTTCTTTTCAGAAAAGGAATACTGAAGAGGGAGGAGAGAGATCCGGAGCAGGGGAGGGAAATCGTCGCCGAGCACTCCTTTAAGAACAAGGGAACCTCGAAGGTTCAGTCCCTTCGTTCCCACAGACGGCGCCAATCTGTTGGTGCAGAAATCCGTCGCCGCCGGAGGTCGCCGCAATCGAGGCCGCTGGGCGCCGCCGGGGACCTGCAAAACGAAGTCCCGTCCGGAACCGGTGGGGTGGTGGCTCCGGCAGGACCCTCCGACGGTCAAGTTAGTTTCCGACCAACAGTAATGGAGTGCTCGGAATGAGTTCCGGAGCTTAGAGATGTGGAGGAGAGCTTAGAGAGTCGAGAGTTCCAGAGAGCTTAGCCTTAGCGTGTCGGGAGGATCCTTTATATAGTGGAGCTTGATGGTGACAACTGCAGCCGCGTGCTGGCGGGCCGCTCGAGGTTCGGTGGAGTCAGTCTCACTGGCGCCGCATACGGCGGATGGAGGGTGACAGCCATCGCCGCCTGACAGTGGGTCGCTATCGCCCGCGGTGGACTGACTGATGGTGCGGCGGACTGACTGATGGTGATGGTTGCAGAGCTTGCCGAATGAAGGGATGAAGGCCTTCGTCGTGTGCCCATTTCGGAGGAGTTCGGGCTCCTGAAGAGGAAGATAGGAGGGAGTTCGGCTCCCATAGGCGTCTGGCGAGAGGTATGCAGCTAAGACCCGTCCGCAGAAGAGTTCGGCTGCTGAGAAGCCGCGGCCCGGCCGTCTGGGGTTCGGCCGGCCGTTGGACTTGGGCTGAGGCTTGGACACTTGAGAGTTCGGTAGGAGCTCGGTCGGCCGAAGTTTGATGAGGGCGACCGCTGAGGAGTTCGGCCCAGTGACGACTGCTGAGGAGTTCGGGCTCCCGAGTGACGATTGCTGAGGAGTTCGGGCTCCTGAGTGACGACCGCTTGGGGATTTCTACTAAAGCCCGTCCGCGGAGGGGTTCGGCCGCTGAGAGGACTTCATTGAAGCTCGGCCGCTTGGAGTCGGTCCGAAAGAGTTCGGCTGCATGGGCTCGCCCTCCGGGAGTCGAAGTCCGAAGGAGTTCGGCTGCATGGGCTCGCCTGGGGTCGGTCCGAAGGAGTTCGGCTGCATGGGCTCGCCTGGGGTCGGTCCGAAGGAGTTCGGCTGCATGGGTTCGCCTGGGGTCGGCCTCTAGGCAGTTCGGCCGTGACCTTGGTGCAGGGGAGTTCGGCCTCTAGGCAGTTCGGCCGTGACCTTGGTGCAGGGGAGTTCGGCCTCTAGGCAGTTCGGCCGTGTTAAGGGTTCGGCCTGGCGCCTGGCGCTGAAGCTCTTCAGCGGCTACTGGTTACATTGGGCTGAGCGTCGGGCCGGGCTTCGGCAGGAGCGGGATTTATCCCCAACAATGCCTTTTTTTTTTTTTCTCCCCTTCTTCTGATGGGCCCAAACTTTTTTTTTGATCGAGGGCCACACTTGATGGAATCCAAACCATCATCATGTCTATGAAAAAAAAATAAAGATGTACTAATGAACCTTATGGTGATTAATTAATAATTATTTGAGACCACAATAATATCAATTTTTTAATGGTAATGACCCTTTTTTTTTTTTTTCCTTCCATGGGCAGAAACATTTTTATTTATTTATTTAATTGTGAGGTCATGGAACCCAAACTATTACCGAGTCCACAAGAATATAGGATGTACTAATGTATAAATTTGGGAGGACAAGCTTGCATGGCTGAAGAGAGGACGGATTCCATTTTACTGATCTCCTCATAAACAGAATATGGATATGAAAAGGATAGGTTGATGTGATTCCATTACTAATGAAGAAAAATGGGGGATTCCTTATACCGGTTCTTCTCATCCAAGGAGGAATTTTTAACCTGTCCAAGAAGATAAGGGCATGCTTAAAGTATAGGCTAGTCGAACATAAGATGGGGTGTCTTCCAACAAGAGGGAATCCTACAACATCATTTTTGTTGGGGATGGATTCTAAAGTAAGCAAGGCACTTAGATGTGGGTTAAGGAATCTCCCCATCCCACCATCCCCAAAGAAGCAAACCAGATGCAATGCCCCTCAAAGGACGGAAAGGGACCTCGTCCACAAACTGAGGTTATTATTGCTTTTGAGTATATTCCAGGACCAGTTAAAATCCCATGTGCCTCATCGACAATCTACAAATAGCTTTCCACATTTTGATCGTAATATAACTATTCCAGGCAAAGGATGGTCTGCAATTAATTGTTTAATACCTCCCTCTTATACTAAAATCCTATGCTTTTAGAGAGCAATTATAGCCATTCAAGCTCCACATCCACTTTGCAGAATGGCTTTTGCAGTGGGTGAGAGCCTTCTTAAGTCCAATGGTACAGAGTACCGCTAAGGACCATCGATCATTTTTACAGCAGGAGACCCATGGATGTCTACATCCCAATCAAAAGAATCCAGAACCATGCTTTCTTTGGAGCTTCTTTTCTTTATTATCGGACTTTAGGAATATAATTATGGCAGAGTAACTCTGTCATGCCAGTCCATTTTCCTTGGGCCAACCGACCTCATGTAACATGTGTCACCTCTTTGAACGGTCCAAAACCGAATAAATCTTGCAGGGCAATCATAACTCTTCTACCGACTGATTAGGCTGATCCCACTCTGTTCATATGGGTTTTGGCCTTTTCCCAAGGTTGATTGGTGGCTTTATGGAGAGAAAAAGGAGATATAAATATTTTTATTTTAAAATTTTAATAAAGATATCCTTTCCCTGGTAGAGAAAAAAAGAATGATAATATTCTTCTCTTACAAAAAAAATAGAGTTCCCAATTTCTCATTTTTATGGTCTCTATATTCTCACACTCCTAAACTGCCGCTATCTTTTAAAGTTGGCATCATAGTTGTAGCTACCATCATCTTAATCTCTCGCTATAGATACTAGATAGTGGAATACCATGATTTATTCTTTATCATTGCCTTTCTATATTATTGCCACTATTTTTTGTTGCCTAGAGGCTAATATTTTACGACTAGCTCTACTCCACGAAGACGAAATTTTTCTAAGGATAATAAAATAATTTTTAAATATACAATGATAATATTCATAATTTTCATCTTATTCGTTTCTATAAGGATAAGAGATAGTTGTGGACGCATATTTATACGAATGTTTGATTTGCTAACTAGATTGTTCTTATGAGCAATCTTATCCAGGGCATCATATTTGAATGGTTCCCAACTATAGCATCATGAATTCCACATTTAAAAGAACAATATCACAAAATTAAATTTACTATCATATTTTAAGAATTCAAAAAATATTTTGAAAAAGAAGAGTTTTTTTTTTTCCCTTTCATAATATTTCAATATTCCTTCTATGTTTGTTGCCACATATTGGACAATGGTTAGCCGAATGTGGGCCTTAGTTTTTAAATAAAGTTGTAAATTTTAAGTGAGTACTTAATAATCAAACATAAACATGTAGATTCCTAATCATCTCTCTTCGAATTCGTGCAAGGCATGCATAGATGAAAGATAACTAAGGAAAAATATTTAGATATGTAATTACCCCTCTTTCTCTTGAATCCAACCAGTAAAAAGATATAATTTTCTTAATCTATTCAATTTAAATCTTTTTTTTAAAAAAAAACTAAAAAAATTATAAAAATAATAAAAATAAAGTACGCATGATTCGATACGATAGCGATTATTTTCGGATCCCATCCGATTCTATTTATCCCGACCATCCAGTGGTTCTTCTGGATCGCACTCTTTCTCGCACGTTGAGAGATTATAATAACCATAGGTGGCGCACCTAGCGCGTATCCAAAGCGCGAAGGTCACTTCCCAGCGGGGAGAGGACCACGTTGGGCGACCTTGTTTGTTTGTACGGTCATAATCTTCGAGTACGATGGTGGTGTTACCGTTTGGCTTTCACTTTTGACATTTTTTTATGTACCGTTTGGCTTTTGGAGCAGCAAAACGCCATCAATTCTTGGACCAGAGTTAATCCGAACCTCATGCAGCATAAAGATCCCACCGACTTCTTTCTTTTTGTGGTTTCCAGAATCCTCTCCAGCTCCAACCCCCTAATCACCACCCCAAGTAGATAAGACTTTGTATTAAAAATAACTTGGATTTTTCTAAAGATAATCTCGCGTCTAGCTAGTTTTCTTGGAGAAGAGAAGTGGGTGTAGAAGTCCAAACAGACCTGTCATGCTGATGAATTCTTGAGCAACACTCCCCCTCTAAATCTGATTCAAGGCTTTTATAAGATAGAAGGCTCGAGTAATTTTATTAGGGATAGGATAATAATTCTTGATTGATGAGAGAATACAAATTTAAGCATTTGTTCTTCTCAAAGAACTCGATCATTTATTCCAGTACTACCGACATTTGTTACATTTAGATGCAACATCATGCAATAATCTACATGATGTCATGTCTGTGAGTGCATTGTATTGTAGCAGGACAAAAGTGGATTTGTTGACCGAGGTAAAAGACTATATTCTGGTGGGGTGATCAAGAACTTAGTTTTCTAGCTTAGATGATTGGAAACGAATTTGACGTCCAGCATTTAAGATGAAATGTATTTCCTATAGCCAATTTCTCCATATGATTTCCTACGACCAGTTCGATCCAAAGATTTATGATCGATTCAGTATGATAATGCTCTACGTTTGCAAGAAGAGGATAAAATTTACTAGGGCTAAAAGATTCCACGTATCATAGAGAAAGTATATTGATATAAATCTCGATCCAACCTATCATCCTTGCGAGTTTCAGCTCGGGGCCAACGGTTGGTTGCCATGATCCGCAGGTGAGAATTGCTTATTTTGATAGAAATTTTGGATGCTAATCTATCCAGATGCATGTAGGATCCAAAATATCCTTTTCCACGGACCATTTCCATTATGGTTTGATCCATACAGTTTCCTAACTAATGTGACGCCTTGGAGCATCTCCATGGTGAGTCACATGGAACAAGCGCATGGCTGGTTGGAATGGAAGGTCAAAGAGGCAAGGGACCAACATCAATAATTATTTGGTGGTGGAGACCGCTCGAGTAACCAAATTGCCAGATTCATGCTCGTATGGACGGCAACGATCGAGGCACATGGACATGTTGCTTAGAATCCATCTAAGCATTAAGGGAGACTCCCGCTGAAGTATCCGTGAGCTATTGAAATCTGAAAGAGATGTCCTCTCTATTGCTCTTGCTTCCTTGATATTTTAAGAGACGTCCGTTCTCATTTGGCTGTGGAGAATTCACCTCTCAATATCTTCATCTCATTCCTAAATTCCTTTTCTTGGATTCCTTCCATGGCCCACTTCACATGGTCCAGAGTCTAAATGATTCCTACTCCGCATCACAAATAAATCAATTAAGTAGTTCTTCTGCATTTAATTTGCACATCTCCATTGAGATCTTCCAATTATTTTTTGATAAGGAAGAGGACGGTCGGGCTGATGATAGCTCGTAGCCTTGCACCGTAGATTATGATCGGGGCCACAGGAGTTTGTCGCCATGATATCGACATTGCGGAGCCCTTGGCTGCAAAGAAAGAAAAGGATATTTATCTACATATTCCACCATGCTCCCTATTCAATTCCAATGTTTTAACCTATTCATCATGCTATGCTATCAAAAGTGTCCTTTTTCTCGCGAAAAGATTCTGCGCACGTCACTAATTCTGGTTGCCTAAAGATGATGGACAAAACAAAACAATGGAGCATTCTTAATTCAGTAAAGTAAAGGATTCCATAGATTTTTACGGCCATATGGAAAATGAGACGTGGACAAGTAAATATTGATGTCCGGAAACACCCTCCGTGGCAGCAATGGTAGATCGGCTAGGAATATTGAGACTGCAGCGAGCTAGGAATGATGAGAACATGCACATGATGTAAAAAAAAAAAAGCTGAATTAATGGAGGAAAAAAATAACAAGGAGAAAAATGGTGAAGTTTAACCATGCTTCCTAGATGATAGAAATTATCAAATGAAGGTGTCGGCATCCAAAAATATCGGAGGACCTGGTGCCAAGGGAATGGGTTTTAACTCCTTTGATGGCCAGGAATGGGAGGGAGCTTCTGCTGCTTATCATTTCCTTTGCTGAAAGATTTTATGATAAAGAGTCTCCAAGATATCGTTTGAGGAAAAAACAGTGGAAAGCTAAAACTAGTTCTAGCTAGTTCATCGCAGCATCCAATGGGAGCGTACTTTCACCGGTTAACACATGCAAGTTACGCTGTTCTCATCGTGAAGCCTGCGATTAACGGGGTTGGTAGATTCGCTTAGCTTATATGAAAAGACAAAATTACCCTTTGGTGGGAAGGAGGCTGCGCATATTTTCCTACATCACTTAAGGTTATTCTGGTCATTTTCTAAATTCCTTGCTGAAATAGTATTAAACTATACGTTGAAGTGTTGGATGAAGAATAATTCTCAAAGGGATGAGCATGAGTTTTTTCAAGTTATTTATAATTTACCACTAATATCAAGGGGATTTGCAATTTATTTTGAAAAAGTTTGGTAAAAAATGAGGATGAAAGATGAAGAGAATCTAAAGCATGCTTCCAATTTAAACCTAGCAGCTACCCACACAGCCAAGGAATGAACTTATCATCAAAAGGAAACTGCCAACAAATTTCTAACGGAACTTACAAAATGATTTACGTTATTCTTGAAAATAAGAAACCCTTTTTTTTTTTTTATGTCTTTGGTCAACACAAGAAAGCAAAAGTTATTGGTAGGAATAATGTTTAATAGCCACCTTCATCACATCTGTCCTTGGACAACGAATCAGCAAAGATTTCTGCATGTTTCCCGTGAGAAACAAGAAAAGGATGATATGAAAGATGTCCATCCATGGGAGCACTCCATATCCATGATCCAAGTTTCATCCTTGTAGGTACGCTTATTCTACCCACATCACATTCAAATCATCCACTCCCGAAGCCAAGTCATCCACCATGGCTCCAACTCACTAGTCATAAATAAAAGGACCAGCAGATCTCAATGAAAACTTCCAAATTATCTAAAGTGCAGCTGCTTACACTTGACAAGGAAACTATCAATCATCTTTTCCTCCTTTGGATACCAGAAATATTGTGAACAACTTGGCATTATCATTCCTCTTATATAGCCTAATAATCCTGGATCCTTATATCTAGTTTCAAAAGAGACCATTTGCAGCCTCACATTCCTTCCATTATTTCACCAACAGGGGAAGGCTCAGGTTTAGAGTCGTAAGCTATGGCATCCAGGGAAAAAGAAGGGGATGTGATTGGAATCTGATTGAGGAAAATCTTTACAGCAGGAGACAGCCAACCGTTTCCTGCTGAAGGGACGCAATTATACAAGCATTTGAACTTATGATTCACAGGCCAGCAATAGAATAATTATACCTCCAGATTCTTTGCAAGATGGAATCATATTATTTATCTCATATAGCAAGAGGAAGGGGACACAATTAAACTCATGGTTGGGAAGTCAGAGTTATAACAGCATGTGATCTTATGATTCACAGGCAACAATAGAATAATTACAGCTCCAGATTCTTCCCAAGATGGAATCACGTCATTTTATTTCAGTAGGAAGAGGATAACAACAAAGACACTGGATAATAACCCAAGGGCGATCAGTTGATAGGCATATTTTAGTGCGTCAATATTCTGTTGTGCCCTGTTAATTAATATGCGGTACATCTCTTGTAGTTGTCTAAGTTCGTTTCACGATTACAAGCTACAGTAATCGTATGACAAAAGATGGAGTACAGAATAAAGATTCAGTTGGCTGTATGGAAAACAAGTTGGCTTTGCACACAATATAAGCAACCAAGCTAATCTCTAGCTTAAGCAATTGATGGACGTATATATAAACATCGATGGCAAAAACCTAAACACAGTCGGACCTGCAGCTCCATCTACAAGGAATATTGGTTGGATTTGGAGAACTGGAGTACATCCTAGACTTGCTTTGTTTACGTGGAAATTAGCTTGAAATTGTCTTCCAGAGTATTTTATCTCAACATAGGTTAAATATTCCTAATTACTGTGACATCCATCAGGGCTTAGAGAAGCCCACTTCTCATGTTGTTTTGCATTGCAGATTGGCGACTCAGAGGCTATTTGGAGAATGGCCCCACTTCCTAATGCTTCATCTATTCCTACTCTTTCTTTACAAGGTATTCTTTAAAGTATTATAGAGAAATCAAGTAAACAAAGCCGACAATCAGAGGCTATTTTGATGTCTTATATAGCGTATCATATATGGGAGGTGAGGAATAATTGAATTTTTTACAATATTGTCCGGCATCCCAAGTAGTAGATTTTAGTGAAGGCTTCAACCCAGGCACAGGAATATATTTATGTTAATGCCTTGAAAGACGCTTTGATGGTTGGGAAAAACTATGATTCCTTATCTGCAAGCTTTGCGTCCTCTCGGACAATTTATTTTACTTGGAAGCCACCCACCATGATTTTCTTAAGGTTAATTTTGATGATAGTGATTGGAGTAGAGATATCTTTGTTGTAAGAAGTTTAAGTGGAGCCTTGATTGCTTTAGGTATGGTTCAATTATTGGATACTACAGTACCTATGGCAGAACTTCGTGTCGTATGGGAAGGTAGGTTCAAAAGTTTTGAATGCTGCCCAAATTATTCTTGAAGGAGATTCTTCGATGGTTATCTAGGTCTATTCCTTTAGAGATTGGTTTTCATCTATTTCAATAGAATTATTAGATGATGAGAGCAGCCCTAGTTTCTTTTTAAGTTATACATATTTATAGATAAGCTAATAGCATTGTAGATTGGATAGCAAAATATGCAGCCAATCATACAAGTTCAATGCTACGGATGGATTTGTCAGATGTTCCTACAGAATTTTCAAACCTTTCATTTGCTAATTTCCATGGATGGCTTTATTTTAGATTGGTTCAATAAATCTGATTTTACCAAAAGGAAAAAAATCTTAATACAGTGTCCGAACTCTAAGAACATGATAAAATACCATAAGTTTAATATAAAATAAGAAAGCAATGGCTTCGTCAACTAAATCAACAAAAGATACAAAGGAGAAAGGCATTTCAGAACTTGCCAATATATTTCAATTAAATGAATCAATAAGACTCAAAATTGCACACTTTTTTTTTTTTAAATTCATTGTGGATTATCTGGTAGTTATTCATGGTGCTATAGCATCGAATGTAATAAAAGTTAGCAATAACAACCAAACTTTTATTTTGGTTGGTGGACATCTAGAATCAGCAAATATTTAAAAAGGTCCCTATTGCAATTTAAATAGAGAAATTACAAAATGAGGCTTTGCACAATATCCAAACCCAGAGATATATCCCAATCCCAATGAATAAACTTATCATATAAAACATATCATCAAAGGAAAAAGATAAGTGATACAGTTACACTAATGTCAGCAGCATAAAAGAGTATTAAATTACATACGGCCATGCACACTAAATGTAAGATAAGAACCTTTAGTACCCAATCTACAATCTTTACATCAGGGTTCCTCATTTCAGCAGTGTAAAAGAAATCAAATTACATACAGCCATTCACAACTTAATGGAAGATGAAAACCTTTCGTACCAAACTTTTACAATCTTTACATCTCTGTCTTCACATCATATATTGATTGATCTCCAGGGTCAACTTCCAATACGGCATATATTTAATGGTTTTACCCTTTACTGGTTAGCTCAACACTAAGTAGGAAGACAAATAATCCAAAGCTACTTAAAAAAGCAACAGGTTTTGAGATTTAACAAAAAATTCTTTTGTTTCTTATGATGTATATTGTATTTACACGTCTAGCTTTAGTTTAACAAGGTGCCTGTGGATTTCCACCAAAAACAAAAAAATGGTGCCTGTCCACAAGTGCAACACAAAGTGACAGCATCTATTCAAGGACTGAGCAGGCATGAAGAACAGTGTCCATACTCCCTTCACACAAAGTCGGAACAGGTGTTACTTTGTGTTGTTCCACTCACGTTAACTTCAACAGTTTTGTCTGCATGGAAAAATGAAGCTGGAATTTATAACCGAAAAGAAAAACTGAAAACTTGTAAATTATTTCAGGTAGAAAATTATTGCAATTTGTCAGTGCTACCCTTATTTTTTTCAGGGTAAATGATAATAGACCAGTAACTGAAATCTGAACATGACCATTGACGACAATATGACTAAAGCTGCAGTTGCTGCACAAATCAACATACAAATACAAAGAATCGAAAGAAGAATGAGCAAACCTTCCAATGGCATGTTAAATACAAAGGGCGTCTAATGTTCCGCTATATGGATTCTCTGAACACAGGAGATATTAACAACCCACATCTTCAGATTGTCGGTATTCAGGAAATACACAATTCAACTTTAAGTCACAAATAATTTAATCAAATTTAAGTTTTTCACCACCTCCCCCACCCAACACAAAAAAAAAAAAGTCATATGATGGCCTTCTGGTGATAATAAAAAAAATTATAATAACAATTGTAACAAAAACGATGACAAATTTGATATACACATACATGCACAAAAACCTGAACAACATATGGCAACACTAGTTGAAAATCAACATCCCCAGAATTTCTCTCAACAGAATTCTAAATGTAAAAATATGGCCACCTTAGATGAATTCCTCATATCGTTGAACGCTGCACCAGTTTAAGTTGGTCATTAGGCACAAGAACCTCGAAGTACATATTATATAGCACTAACGAGGCATGTTTTCCTAATTCCAGTTGCATAAGAACAATGGGGGAAACTAGATGTGAATGCCATGTTGCAGAGATATCCTGCTGAGAGTTATAGCCAGTAATACTGAGAAATACTTAATATCATATGAATGCATGTAAGTGCACCAGCTTCAATATTCTTCCAAAGGGAAGAGTAATCTCAATAATGTAATAGCATAACTTCTCCCATACATGGGGACTCCAAAGAGCAAGAACCGATCAGAAAATATCTGATGACAAAAGCTCAACAGTATAGGATGAATTTAAACTGGACAAACCAGAGTAACCAAACAAACAATGTCAGGGCAACAAGACATTCTGATCATAGCATATGCAGATTTTTCTTCGCATGACAAGTTCTTCCTTCTCTATTTACATTTCCACTAACAGCAAGAATTCTAGGTTCTGCTCAGTTGCTAGGAAAATGAAACAGAAGAAAATAATTCTAAGGAAAAGCAATGGAGAAAGGGGGAGATTTTTTTTTTTTTTGGATTAAACAGAAATTTGTGGAGAATCTTGTAAAGAAAGTATCTAGGACGTGGGTGAGTTATTCTGACCTGCTTGCTTTTTGTTATGCTATCAAATGACTACTTGAAGCAGAGGAAAGATTTCTAAACCCTAGAAAAATTTAACCCCTCACTTCTCCTTGTTTCTCTCTCTTAATGTTTCTTTTTATAGTCAAACACCAAATAGCATGATTCCCTCCTTTTTTCTTGCTTTCTTCGTTTCTTAAAGAATAAATGGAATGGAAACCTAGTTCAATAATTTGATACTAAAAATCCAGATGATAGAAACTTTACAATTCATATTCTATTATATAAAGAGATGAACAAATGATTTCACTTCCATTCTTTGCCAATCTACAGGATAGTCCACAACAGGTTAAATTACATATACACATAAATATCAAAATAAACTAAAACTATATTGCAAACAAAATTGCCCGTCTCCTTGGGTTCAACAGAGATACCAATTCATCTCACTATTTTGTCTTGATGAAGTGAGCCGCCAGCAACTTGGAAACTGTAAAGCCTCTAAAAGAATCAACCTTGAACAGTTCCTTTAGCTTCTTGTCACATATAACATTCCTCTTATCAGCAGGATCCTTCCACAGATAATAGAAAATGTTAATTAAGAAAAAAGAAAAAGAAAAAAGCATTTAGTCGAAGATTTACCTGGACAATCAAGAAGTACAACAAAGAACACAATTTGCAAGCAACAAAAAAAATAAGCAGCATGAACTGCATGAGCAAACATGGAATGCTAGCAAATAGTTCGCACGGTTGACAAGATGTTCCATGCAAACATTAGATGCACTGAAAATATATGAATTTTAGGTTGAATATTTTTTCCTGTCAATGAAAAAACTCGTCTAAGATGGGGATCGACACCATCGTGTTCATGTATAGATGTTTTCCTTTATTAGTTTTTATTTATTAACTTCAGAACAAACTCCTTATTTAGAAAGCTAGAGAAGATTCTGTATGAAAGGCGCATCAATTGGTAATAGCTTTAGTAAGATCAACAAGTGTATATTAGTCACAGGTATATATTAGGCAGACTTCAAAACTATTAGCTTGTCACTTAAAATGCCAATATTTTCCAATAGAGCAAGTACATGGGAAACCCCAAACAGCAGAGAACACATCCAGGTGGCATGGTTGTCAAATTATAAAGATTTTCATCAATAGAGGCATAAGTTCCTCAGCATTTAAATCTACTAATACATTTTCTAGGTTACTTAATGATGCAAATATTATTTCAGAGAAGTCAGTGCTTAATTTAAAGATGCAGTTTCAATGGAAAGGCGGTACTTTGGGCAGCATGTGGATTGGATTGACCTGCTTCTGATCTGGAATTCTATGAAATTAATCAAGTTTAATCCAAACCTAAGTTATTTGGACTAAGCTTGGACTGGAGATTATATTTTGAATGAAGTTTGGATTTAGATCGCTAAGTTACCAATCCAAAACTGATAAGATTAGTAACAAGATTAATGTAGAGGGTCATTTGTATTGTTAATTATACGTATGTAGTCATCAACCAAATCTGATGTAGAATAGTGTCTACATATTGCTTATTATTATTTTATTGCATAATATATTTCTAATATAATCAGGTATTATGTGTTTGGATTGCAATTTGATCAAAAAAACAGATGAATTGATAAAATAAGTATTAAACCAGATTCAATCCAACCAGAACAGAAACAGATTCGTTTGGTTCCAATCATGGGTTGCCAAACTGACCTGAATCGGGCAGTTTGGCCCATACCAAATCAAAGTCAAGTCAGAATGGTTCGCAGGGTGCTTTTGGTTCCCTCTCTTATGGTTATAGAAAAATCACTATGAAAACATTTTCTAGTGACCAAAAAAGACTTATAAGAAACTTGCAGTCCCAACAGATGGCAGAGAGACTAGCCCTTTCTGCTGGTCGCTAGAAACATGGCAGTCATGCACGTGATTTGCAGAGTTGCAGTCACTGTGGCTTCTTGGCCTTACATGTTCATGGTGATCCATCAGGTTCTCTGCAGTTATTTTCAAAGTCCTGATTAACAGCCAAAATTCTGCAATGAGTCATTGCTTGTGGTATACTAGGCTTTTCCTATCACCAGACAAACCTATCAGCTGCAGGTATTAGTGGTCACTAAGGGTCTCCGCTAAGATCAATCTTGGAGGTTATTCCACCAGAATATCTTACCAACAACAAGGACAGTTCAGTCTGTTGATGGTAACTGCATAGTGGTGCCTTCTATATCTTTTCTAAATTGGCTACACCTATATCAGATTACAGAGCAAACCATCCCCATTAAAAAGGAATCATAGCAACAAGAATCACAAAGAGCATCAATAACAAAAACCAAACATTAACAGTGCAATTCATTTTTCACATTTTTCACAAAGCAACAGCAATGAGGGAAAAAAAAGACACACAAATTACAAGTAAAAGAAGAGAAAATCGACTATTGTTAATATATGCCACCAATTTTTCTGGTTCCTAGCTGCCAACAACTCATTTCTAAACAGGCGTTCCCATTATACACATTAGTTTGAGCCATCTGAAACTCCACATTCACTTCCCTTGAAATAAATTTCTGCAAGTAAAACATGATTCCCTCCATACATCAACATAACAATCCAACTAAATATCCTTTAGTTAATACTTTCAAGTCATCGTTATAATAGCACACCTGGCAGACATCCTTTGTTTCCAAGAAAGCTATTGCATTAAGTTGGCCAAAGTAACAAATTATTCAAATCTCATGCAGGCAGAGTCCGTAGTGTTGCATGTGCAATGTCTTTACATGCATATTACTGAAGTATCTATGAGTATGAATCGGATTACTAACTCTGTTTACAATTATCTCCATGTTTCTCTTCATGGGTATTAATGCCTCTTTGGAATTTGATTTGAAAGTTTAGTGAAATGACCATGCAAAATAAGTATATCTGGTGATCTCCATCGCACATCACAAATATTTACAAGGATAACCTCATAGATCACATTGAAATTTAGGGATGACATTAGTCTTCTTAATTTGTTTCAAGAAAAGAGTTCAACTAATTAGTTTACTTCCTGACAGATTTGAACAGGAGGATGCATTGGCAATACTTTTGTCTTCCAGAGGCATGACTTTGAGTTCAACGCTCATCCTTAGTTTGGCACCTCTTCTGCATGCATGTTTAAGAGAGTTGTGAGCAAAGGACAAGATAGGTGTTTTAAGATCATATTGCAGTTCCACATTTGTCGTGTCAACAAGGCTCCTATTTGGAGGGCATGAAATTTGCGGTGACACAACATAGGAGCCACCATCATATAAAATGGAGAATGACCATAGGATAGGCCAGCTACAATACAACTTAAGTGGAGCATTGAGTACTAAGAAATTTAAGCTGGTATGGGCTTGACTTGTTTTCATTTGGCTCTAGTTGCCAAAAATTGGCTAGTGACAAAGTTTTTGGTGAATCAACACTAAAATTTCTAAATGTTGATAGTGTGCACAAGTAGGTGAATGCGCAAAGCATTCACGGATGTGCAAGTGTGCTTATTTATGTCTTGGTTTGGCCAGTAGAGCTTGAACATGCAAGATACACAATTTATGTATATTGCATGTGGGTGCTGCATGTCTGAGCCTCAGGTGAGGGGTACTGCATGTACCAGCTTGAGAAGTGCAAGGACCTTATATGCAGGCTTTGCATGTGCGAGTGTTGGGTAACAAGGATTTATACAAGTGATTCTCATCTTGTACTTCAAGCAGTGACATGAATTTGGACATGTTGAACAGGAACAAGTGAATCCAAGATAGCTTGTTGACTTCGCATAGGGCTTGTCAGACCCATCCAAAGTTCATAAAAGCAGGATCTCAGAGATCCTAGCAGATGACCAACATCAAGATGAACTGAGATCTCAGTTGATCTCAGCCAAGATGTAAGGTAAGAAAATCTGGAAAGATCTGAGATTTTCTGAGATCTCTGGCAATATTTTAGGACCAAGATACCAAAATCTTGGCTGATATGGTTAATCTAGATTCAGTAAAAGTACCAAGGCATTGATTTTGGAATTAATCAAAACAAGTATTTAAGAAAGTAAAGAGGTGATTGGAAAATACCAGACAATATATTCATATCAAATCAAAAGATAGTATTGAAATTTGTAATTTTGTATTAGCTAAGGTAATAAGGGCCAAGACAATCTTATATACCATATTGGTGAGGCTCCAACCTCATCACAGCCAGTGACCTTAGCCAAGTGAAACTTTGGCCCTACAAAGGAGTGGGCCAACTTCTCATTTTGGCTTGTGGCAGCAGTTGGGCAGTGAGATGTCATCAGCTATATCATGAAAAACTATGAAGCAAATGAATTATCCCAATGCAATTTGATTGTACCCAATTCAAAGCAGAAATTAGACAGATAGACAGGCATCCTAGATACTGATACCAGATATGGATATACCATCCGGACTGATATGGATGGTTGCAGATCCTGAAGACAACAATCTTATCTTAATGAGGTATCAGGTTATATTTTTAGATCTTTATAGTTATTTCAGTAACAACCTTTAAGCTGACCAAGAAAAAACCAAATCATATCAACGTGTTCAATTCACTTACATTTATGCTGAAACAAGTACTGGTAAAGTGAATAAAGAGAAGGGAATATAGGCATTCCGCTAATGCTAACTCCTAATGCATGGTCAGCTTGAGTTTAAAGACATTACTACTGTCTTGCTATTGTTGTGATGCATGTTGCAAACATAAGTCTAGTTTCTTTCTTTCTTCGTAGATTTATTACTTAGGTTGGTCAGTGAAATGGAGTAAAGTCCACACATGAAGACTATATGTTCCATCAGCAACTTATAAATATGCAATGATGCCAAGAGATATTCTTACATTGAATAAGCAATACAAAAGAGGACACGATTGTAGTTCTCATGCAATTAATTATCTCACCAGCAATTAAAAAATATACGAAGAAGCAGTACAACAGAATACCTGCAGATTGTTTTGTTTTATGTACTCCCACATCCTTTTCACAGCATCAGACCGAGATAATGTATTTTCACCAGTACCAATAAACTTCACCAGATCATCCGAAAGTGGAAGGGGTACAAGAAGACCAGAAGAACCTCCTTTTTGCCGCTTTACTGTCCATATCAACCCATCAGAATTTGATAAGTGGAATGAGTGATATAGTGCTACATTTTGTTGATGGCATAAATATAACATGAGAATGCTTTTGCCCAACCTTCTCTTTCCTTTTTATGTGCTTTAGCCTTAGATTCTGACTTCACTGTAGTCGATGAGCCACCTAAACCATCAGAAATAGTATAACAAATATAAGTCAAGCAATATATCCAAAGTAAACCGATGTTTAGAAACTGGATGCTAGCCATTTAGTCTCTTGATGTGGCAAAAAGAAAGCCTCAAACCCTGAGGCATAAACTTCATGTATTATCCTGGAGGCATTAAGCCTCTATAACAGATGCGTTTGCACAGGGTGTGCATGCACCCACAAAATTTTCTTTAAAAAAAAAAAACGGAAAAATCATAATATTCAAGTAAATTAATCAGACTTAAACTATTAGCTAAGCAGAGAAGCAAGGTCAGTTCAGAATTACCACCTTCAGAGTTTAAAGGCCAAATATGCTTTGATAAAGCTTTGTTCATTTGAAACATGTCGATGGTGCTGACATTAAAAATGTTTTGCAGTGTGTCATCACATATTATATTTTTCCTATTGTTTGGGTCTTGCAAACTGTTCTGACGAATATAAGCCCATAGTTTCTTCACAACCTGAAACCATTTAAGCAAATCACATAATATACAAGAGTAATGTCCCTAAAGCTCTTCAATTAAATTGATGTTAAATGTAGTATTAAAAGATTGTATATTTTATGAGCATTACCTCAGTTCTGGCTAACTCAGATTCACCAACAAATTGTTGCAGTGCTGGAGAAAGACTGCACAGCTTAGTAAATCCACGACCCCTTTTCTTGACCTCCTTATTCAGCTTGTTCGATCTAATATAATATAATAAAGAAGAGACACCTAAGGAAATTTTAGAAGCAGTTCATACATGAAAGAAATAAGTGAATAAAAACAGGAAGGCCCTATAGAATGTCTCAGGGTTTTAACATAAAAGTTAATAAAAAGTGGGAGGCCCTATAGAATGTCTCAGGGTTTTGATATAAAAAACTGAAACATCAAACTCTCAGTTTAAGTGAGTTTGGGAGCATGCAGCATACAATTGAAGCAATAATTACATACACATACAGTTGCAACCTTTATATCACTAGCATAATGCAACCAAACAAACAAGCTTTGTCCCATCCATATGGGATCAGTAGAGTTATGCAAAATTCCTTGCATGCTCTAAAATAAAACGTCATATATATTATAACCATCACTTAAGAAAAATCAGAAAGCTAACTTCAATTGCACAATGTTGCTTGCTGGAGTTCAGCAAGCTCGAATATCAAGAGGCAAGTTTAAAAGATATTAGCAAACTTGAATGGAATCTCACATTGGGTGACAATCAATACTCCTAGCGTGAACCAACCATGCAAGTCAAAGCAGTGCTCCATTTACTAGGTAAATAGCAACGAAAATGAAAAAAATGACCTCAACTTCCTCTCATGCCTCCCAAAATAGCAATGAACGCAAAAAGGTGAAGCATCTTAGAAATGTCATTTTCTGAAACTGAACCAGGAAGTCTTTCCATCTTCCATAACGAAAGACATATAATCCAACAATCAATGGACTATATATTGGAAGTGCAAATAACCATATCAGGTTGTCCTATCCATCGACAAAGTGAGCATCTTGGCGTACCCTTGGAGCCTTTAAGGATCCTTAGTTTTGCACAGTTCTATCTTGGATTAAGTGTACTTTTCTTTTTGTTCAGATGATGCAGCGTGCTAGTTAATGGACACTTTGTAATATAAACAATTAGATGGAGGTATAAATGAAAATTGCATTGTCTAGGTGGCAAGAAAAATATAGACATTAGGCTGGCAATTTTGGCACAAACCTTGTTAAAAAGACTACAACCAAGCAGAGCAAAGCCCACCTAACATGACTAGTTACTTCCATGGGTCAGATACAGGTCAATATTGCTTGACCTACCAGTAAGTTTTGCTGGATTTAACTTAATGTGCTATTATCAGTCAGGTCAGGGTATACCCATCCTGGCTTAAAATTAATCAAATAAGCTTTTACCTCTTGAAATATTACATATAACTGTAGAAATTCCATGGTCTAGGACTCTAGATTTTTTATGTCTTCATGTGAGAGAGAGAGAGAGAGAGAGAGAGAGAGAGTGTGTGTGTGTGTGTGTGAGAGAGAGAGAGAGAGAGAGAGAGAGAGTAGACCCTAGTTGGGCTAATTCATAAAACCTAATACCTCCTTATCCATCTAAGCCTCATCTACCCCATTACCTCCTCTCCCCTCCTCATCCTCTTCTCCACTTGCCATCCTGACACCTAACCCTATCATGGTGCCCAACAACCACCCAGCAAAGAAGAGAACAGCAACTTTTATAGCCCACCATTGGGCACTCAATAACCACCCTCACCCCAGCATCTCCTTTCCTCTCCTCCTCTTCACCCCTCATCTCATCTCATCTAGATTGGCAACCGCCATCACCATTGTTCTACCTTGTCACCCTGCTTATCACCACCACAGCACAATGGTCGAGTCTCACCACCACTCCATTGTCATCGCACAATCATTTTACCACCCCATCACTGTCATACAGCCACACGATATAGCATCACCTCCCCTCTCCTCCCTTTCTTTTGTTTCCTGCTCTTCCATTTCACCTCCTGATTTTGGTGAATGCTTTAGCTCCTGGAGGACTTAGCTAGCCCACCAACAAGTTCAGGTCAGCCTTCTCTTACCACCAGGTAGGCCAGGTTGGTTTTAGGTTAAGGCAGCATGGCTTCATAGTAGAGGTTAGCTCAACCTACCCCATTGCTACCTAATACCAATAAAGAGACATCTGATAGTAATAAATGTGCTTTATATTTCTTCGATGTTTCACTCATCTACATTGTATTAAAAAGAAACAGGTTCAAGTTTTACGAATATTTTCTTAATCAGCCTCTGATGTCAAAATGCCCTTGACTTGATCATTCTCTTTCCAGTTACCTCTCTTTTTAACCCATGACTTTCTAATTCTTTTCCAATGAAATTTATTCTTGTTAATATGGAATACCAATGCCTCCATTAAGAAAAAAATCGTATCCATTAAATATGAATATCTCACCTAATCATGAGATTATCATCTTCCACCTATTTCTCTTCCAATTTCCAGTCCAACTAATGCCACCTCTTCTGACTCTGGTTTTTATCAAACCAAGTTTCAGGGATAACTCGGTCAATTTTTGTTCTCAAAGCACCTAGACTCCACTATATTTCTCCCAACCTACCTCTCTTTTTATCCCATGACTTTCTCATTCTCTTCCAATCAGATCTCTTGTAGCTGTTATCAAAATCATGAAAGCCTCCTTTTTTGGGAAAAAAAATATCCAATATAAATTTATAGTGAAACCTAATATAATGTTGTGAATTTAGTAACTTTCAGCCTCTTCCTTCTGACAGCATAAACAAGAGAGCGAACATCATAAGGAATCATAATAAGAGAGTAGAGATTTTTCTGAATATCTAACTTTCCCTTTATAACAGGAGGATAAGAGAAGCTATTTTCTAAGTTTGAAAGCACTTGAGTTTGTCCTTCCTTTTCAACAGGACCACTCAATCATGAAGTGGGTCATATAATAGAGTAGGAATGCAAATGGTCCAGCCTGTGGGTACATTGTCCAGGTCAAGCCATTTAATTGGGTAAGCGGTATTTTAAATTTTGAAAGTCCATGCCTACTCCCAAGGTTAGCTTAATTGCACATTTAAGAGGATGGACAAAAACATGATTTGAGACATTGAAAGCTATACTTACTCACCATGGATGCCATTTATAGAGCGTAGACAATGTGCAGAAACATGATTTGAAAGCTACATCAGCGCAACATCAATGTCATCTACAATATTAAAAGGATTGGGATCACTTGAACCTTATCCAGAAAAGACATGTTTACTAAGTAATTTATTTTTATGTTTACTTTGTAAGTAATTTCTTTTTTATTCATACTTTCTACTGCATGCAAAAGCTATGTTCTCAAAAGGTTTTGTTTGACCAGTTATTCTTTTGTATTATTATAATATTGCATTGAGTTTTTCCAAAGTATTTTTCTCTATAAAATGAATTGACCTTATAATAAAATAATCAATTTTATAATTTTTAGTTCAATGTTTTACATTCTCACATGCTAGTACATCTTATATTTATAAGAAATCTTAGAATAAAGAGTTCTATCTAGAAGCAAAACTAGATGTTTTATCTATACTTGCTCTCTTAGTGCAAGCTCTTGCCATCTATTACCAGTGATATGAATTGCTGCATCTCTCTCCGACTTGCACAATAAACATGTAATTGCATGAAATATTGAACCACAGGTGGCAATCACTAGTAGAATGTCAAAAGTATGCTTAACATACTCACAGTAAAAGGCAAAAGCAATGATAAGCTTTATATATATATATTACCAGTGATATGAATTGATGCATCTCTCTCTGCCTTGCACAACAAACATGTGATTGCATGAATATTGAACCACAAGTAGCAATCACTAGTAGAAAGTCAAAAGTATGCTTAATATACTCACAGTAAAAGGCAAAAGCACTGATAAGCTTTACATACATACGTGCATGAAGATGCAGATTTCCATGCAAATTAACAAAGACAGATGAAGATTCACAAGAAAAAATTTTGCATTCAGAAAATACTATGGTGATGTTACTCATTTAAAGCAGTATTGACTTTTTACAGATAATCAGTACATAGCATCCACAAGTTTCTACTCAGCAAACATCTTTAGTTCCATATCATGCCCCTCTACTTAAAGAACTCAAAAGGGATGGGCCAATAAGAGTAACATATGGAGCTCCTAGATGAGCACATTTTCTTCGAATGATATTAATGTAAAATTCAAGGCCTAAAGCATTGAGTTGTCTTGCACATCACCATGCTGCTGGCACAATACAGACCCTTTATCTATACAAGTGTACATACTACAATTTCATTACCTATTGATTTCCTAACCCTAAAATTCACTGGATCTGTATAATTAAGGTATGTCATAGTATTCCAAATACTACATATTGCCAATTGACTGATACATGAAATAGGGTAACTCCAGAAAGATTCCAGGTGGCAGCAAATATCAATCTCAAGCACTATGATGCCCATATCTGTAGGGTCCAAGCATCCTCTGACAGCACAAATAAGAACTTTCTCAAGCACATGCCATGCTTCCATACCTTGATTCTTTTTAAACCACTGTAATCCTTAAGGCTCTCTTTGGATATTTAGCAAGTAAAAAGAAAAAGTCCACAAGATCTAGACATGCCAAGAAAACCCATGTTTGAACCTAAAATTTCATTTCATTTCCTTCACTTCTCCTAAACCCCCATATTGCAAACATATGTAGAGTCTCATCACCCCAATTTCAACATGAGAAGCAACCTTAAAAAACATCCAACCTCAAGTCCAAAAACAACCCCTAGAGATAACAGTCCCAGTATCCAGAGTACTAGTACTACAAATGATTTAAGAAGCCACACTGACTTGCACTGCTTTATTCAAGAAAAATTAACAAAAAAAAAAAATACAGCTAAACGGAAGAAGAAGACCATCTATCAAAAGAAGCGGAATATTGCTAGTCCTCCTTCTCCATGACCATGATTAAGAAAGCATTTCAATGAAGACCATTATACAGACAGACTTCCGTCACATCCTCCTATCGCCCAACAAAAATTTTCAAAAAATCGTCTTTTAGGGTAAACATTGAGCTATTAAGCAAAAGCCCAATCTAAGATGATGTAACTGATGATCTAAACTCCAAAATCCAAATAATCAACGACTCCAGAACTACAAAGAACGAAAGGCGTCACCATTAACCTGATCAAGAACAACAAAACCCTAATTAGCCCAAACTTCCAAAATGCGTCCACAAGAACATATCAAAATAGAGACGTAGAGAAATGAAATAGAAAAAGATTAGCAGTAGAATCTGACCGCCTCTTCCTGCTGCTCCCACCCCCTTTTCTCCTGCCCTCGTCATCTTCCTCCTCCTCGTCCTCTTGCTCATCCTCCTGCTCCCCGTCCTCCCCGCTGTCTTCCTCTCCGTCCCTGTCCCCTTCCTCCCTCCCCGAGCCGTAGTCCTCCTCCACCTCCTTGTTGTCGTTGAGCTCGCTGTGGAGGAAGAGATCGACCTGCTCCCTGATGAAGGCCTTCTTGCTGGAGAGATCGACGCCGAAGTCCTCCTCGAGCTTCCGGCGGACGATGGAGGTGGTGGTCGTGGAGAGGTCGGAGGCCCGGAGGAACTCCCGGAGCCGCTCCACGAGCTCCGAGTCCGACACCATTGCCGCTCGCTTTCTCTCTCCTCTTCTTTCCGCTTTGGTATTGGCTCCAGTTTTGCGTCCTTCCCTCTTGTGGGCCTTTTCTCTTTTGCGCTCTTTTGTCTGGAGACGGGGGCATTTATGGGCAGACGGTTGGGAGAGGGGCGGGGATTAAGAACGGATGAAATGGATTTGATGGGGCGCGAAGGATGAATTCACCGTTGGATCATCCATCGATCGATTTGAGATCTGCGCAGATAGTAGATGGCAGAGTTTGGAGCGCTTTGAGATCTGTAAAGTGGGTGATCCAATGGTAGAGTCGTGCGATGGAAGGTGAATCCTCCTCCTTTCGTACTAAAGATACGACCCCGGACGAGAGAGGGGGGGGAGAAGGGCAAGGATGAAAATTCACAGGGAAAATATGTATTGGAAAGAATTTTTTGGCATGCGACGCGATCTAAGTCCGGATAGGACAAATTTAAAATTAGATCACAGACTTACTAAATTTTTTTGGCAAGCGGTAACAGACTTACTTATCGAGATGGAGGAAGATTACGGGGGAAAGGGCAAAAAAAAAAAAAAAAAAAAAAAAAAGGAAAAAAGAAAAAGATGAATGAGAAAGAGATTATTAGTGGTTGGTCTTATTCTCCCACCATCTAAATATTCCATCTACTTTTCATTGACTATCTATATTCATGAGAAATCTAATCCTTTTCTTTCTAATCTACCATCACAAGATTCGGCAATCCAATTCAACCAAATCTACCTCTAATCTCACCTATAAGAGATATGAAATGATCTCACTTATCTTTTTCATATCAACATGCCAAGAGATGGTTTGAAAGAAAAGTATGATACTTAGCATCTTAGTCACGACCTAACAATTGATTGATTCATATACACCATGTTGCCGGCACATATATTATATTTTTGTTAATACACATTTCTAGATGGGATGATACATTGCTTGAATTATCATTTTTCTAATACATGATATATATCCAATAATTTTTAGATACATAATTATTATTTTATTAATACTATCTTATATTTTATATACATTGCAAATCATGAATCAATGATGTTATTTTATTTTTTTTTAAGGAGTAGGATAGGCTGGAATAGATCGGCCACAAAAAAAAGTTATTTATAAAAGAGCTAATTGTGTTGAAGATTATGATCCATTGAAAAAATACTCTTTAAAAATCA
Organism: Cocos nucifera; assembly: GCA_006176705.1. Classification (NCBI taxonomy): domain Eukaryota; kingdom Viridiplantae; phylum Streptophyta; class Magnoliopsida; order Arecales; family Arecaceae; genus Cocos; species Cocos nucifera. Next base: position 683,051 of record QRFJ01000186.1, read on the forward strand.
AAATAAAAAAAAAAAAGGATATCATACCAAAGCATAAAAAGCAGCATCTATTTTTTCTTTTTGCAGATCACAAATATGAAGCATTAATAATAAGAGCTAACACATATTTTTGAAGCAGAAAAAACTAATAAGGGAACTCATGGTTGCACCATGGGATGAACCAATGATTTTAAATTTTGTAATAAGTTAACATGCCCCTCCAACGTCTTCATCGAGCAAATGTGTCTCATGCCAAACTTTCCAATATAAAGATGCTACTAATTGATCCATTACTCTCATGACTGAAGCATCAATCTGTTTTTACCTCCAATCCATCCAAAGATCATGTAATGTGGTAGGTCATCCTCCAATCCGCATGAATACATACATACATACATACATACATACATACATATATATATATATATATATATATATATATATATATATATATATATATATATATATATATATATATATATATGTATGTACGTATGTATCCAGTAATAACTTATTTAAACTAGTTTGGTACTATATACTTTCCAAATATCTCCAAATATATATATATATATATATATATAATGTAGTACCAAACTAGTTTAAATAAGTTATTACTGGATACATACATACATACATACATACATACATACATACATACATACATACATATATATATATATATATATATATATATATATATATATATATATATATATATATATATATATATATATATATATGTATGTATGTATGTATGTATGTATGTATCCAGTAATAACTTATTTAAACTAGTTTGGTATTACATACTTTCCAAATATCTCCAAAAATATAAGCTTAACTTATTGCTCACACTATTATCCCCAACAAGACGAGGAGGTGATGCTGGGAGATGAAGGCGACTGACATGAGACAAAAATAGCGAGTTCGAGAGGTTTGAGATATTGGAGTTTGAGAGAAATGGAGTAACAGAGGGGAAAACCTAAACGAGGAGTTGAATAATGGGTTGTGATCCTTGATAGAATTCTAAAAAATCATCAGATATGCGCCGGTGTCAAAGAAAAGAGAAAAATGGAAATAACGGAGAGATAGAGATAGAGAGACAGAGAAGGAAGAGGAGAAAACTAATAAACTCAGTTCTCTACATTTATCTATTAGTCAGGTTAAGTGGATTCCTTGAAGGAAAAAAGATGGTGCTTAAAGACCTCTAAGATTGGACAATGGGCGTGCCAAGGGGTAAAATTTTTGTCCGAAGGGCACGGAGCAGGCAAAGGGTGACTGAAGTGAGGAATACCTGAAGGCCTAAGGGGTAAAAGTTTGAGATAGGTGTCATCAAGGAGAATTTCATGTTATTGTGACATTCCCTTTCTATTAGAGGAAACAAACCCCATTTTCTCTTCCTTTTTTTTATTTAGGATTTTTTTTTTTTTTTGTCAGATAAAAGTAATGGTATATTTGTCACGTGTAGAGGTGATTGCATTATCTTCTTTACACGCATGCCAATGATTTTTTAGTCTTTTTACTTTTCAGAAGGCTTTTCTTTTTTTTTTTCCCCTCCTCCCTTCAACGAATAGCTAATAAGTTGTTTGGCTCATCGCATGTGCCATGCGAAGCAATTCGCGCGACATGGTGCTACCGTTAAAGGTGAGGCCTCTTCCTTTTCCTTTTTAAATTTTTTTGAATATAAATGCTGGACCAATCAAATTATCTTGAGTTTTATATGGCACCATCCAACTAAATAAACAATGTAATGGACTAAACAATTCTAAAGGACCGCTGGAGATTTTTTATCATTCCAATTTTTAAAATAGAGAAAAAAAATGAAAGCAATGTCGACCATAAGCATATGTACTTGCTTTACGCTTGGGTTCGTATGAAGGTAATTTGTTTTTGTTTTGATAGAAATCAAGCTGATTTGTTTCACGTTCATCTTTCAAACAGAAGGTTGGCTGGGTACTCCTTCATCAACTGCTGATGAAATTAGCATGTAACTCATGTTTTGTAATATACTTTATTCTTTCTTCTAATTATTGAAATATATTATAATAATATAATAAATTATAATAATGGAGAGATATAATAATTAAAATTTTATTACATATTAAATAATAAACTTTAATTCTAGTTGAGCAAAAATTTTCATCATTAATATTGGCATCCATCATTAATACAAGCCTTGCACCATGTAAAAGTATAATTTTTTCTCTTTTTTTTCAATATTTTTTACATGCAACATACCAATATAGTAAATTATAGTGAATAAAAAGTTTTAACAGCCAAATTTGTATTACATATTAAATATTAAATTTTAGTGATGACTAAGCAAAATTTTCCATCATTAATATACGTGTCTATACATCGAATGGAGAACTGTACATAAATTGAGCTATATTAAATAAAAGAACTTTAGTGATGACTGAGCAAAAAAAACTCTTGCCGTGATATCATGTAACTAACATTAGCATCCACCTGGTGAATAGAAAAATTGTACAATAGTTCTGCCTCATGCATTTTAAGGGAAATGGTCTTTTTCTTCTTTTTCTAACTATTAGTGTAGTATAATATAACAATATAATAAAATATAATAAATATAATGTTTTACTAACTAAATTTCAATTACACATCAAGCAATGAACTTTAGTAATTGCCAGCCATATTAATATCAAATTCACATAATTAATGGAGAATTCTATACAAGTCAAGCCTCTATTTTAGATATACATAATAGATACATATTGTTGGTGCAGAATCTGATCGATGTCGGGATGAGCTGGAGCTGAGGGAGACGAGGTCGCCATCGATGATCTGCAAAATAAAGTTCTATCCGGAGTCAGTGACGATGGCTTCGGTGGAACCCTCCGATGATCAAGGTAGCTCTTCTAGCCAATAAAAATGGAGTGTTCAGGCGAGAGCTCGGCAAAGTTTTAAAGAGAAGAGCTTAGAGCTTAGAGAAAACATATATAGAGGGTTTCTTTTATAGACGGAGCTTGATTGATGATGACAACTGTAGCTGTCTGGCAGCGGGCCGCTCGAGGTCTGGTTAGTTCGGTATGGAAAGAAAGGTGTCGTCAGACTGATGGTGATAGCCATACCATCCGGTAGCGTCATACCGTCCGGTCGCATCACTTATGGCAGACTAATGGCAATCGTTCGTCGAGATTTAATAGTCGTAGCTCTGAAAAAGCAGGTGTTGGTTGGCATATATCAATTTCAGAGGAGTTCGGACTCTTGAAGGAAATATGTCTGAGGAAGAAGTCAGGAAGAAGTTTAGTTCGAGGAAAAGTTTGGAAAGAGTTCAGCTTCTATAGGAGTTCGGTCGAAGGAGAAGTTCGAAAAGAGTTCGGCTTCTGTAGGAGTTCGACCGAAGGGATGTGGAGGGAGTTCGGCTTCTACAGGCGTCCGACTAAAGGAGAACCTCGAAAGAAGTTCGGCTCCCATGGGCATTCGGTTGGAGCTCGGCCGTTGAAAAGTTCGGTCAGTTGAAGGAATTCGGCTTCGATTGGGGCTTGATCGTTGAGAAGTTTGGTCGGTTGAAGGGATTCGGCTAAGACTCGACCGCTAGAGAGTTCGGAAGGGGCTCAGCTGCTTGAGGAGTTTGGTTAGCTGAAAAAGTTCGGCTAAGACTCGTCCGCTGAAGCTCTTCCATGAATACCGGTTGCATTAGGCTGAGCATCAGACTGAACTTCGAAAGAAGCAGAATTTATCTCCAACAATAGTCCTCCCACTCTCGAGTTCGAAACTAGAAGGAAGGGAGTGCAAAAAAGATGATTGCCGAAGTCCTCTTCAGGGCTCTGCGCCAGTTCAGGTTGAAGCTCGGAGAAGATCTCATCTTCAGCCAAAGTTGAAGTTGAAGATGAGGCTCGGGGGAGATCTCATCTCCAACAGAGGTTGAAGTTGAAGCTTAGGGAAGATCTTATCTTCTACAGCTGAGGTTGACTCGGGGGAGATCTTATCTCCTACAGTCGAGGTTGAAGCTCGGAGGAGATCTTATCTCCTACAGTCAAGATTGATTCGGGTGAGATCTTATCTCCTACAATCAAGATTGAAGATAAAGCTTGGGGGAGATCTTATCTCCTACTGTCAAGGTTGGCTCGGGGGAGATCTTATCTCCTGCAAACCGAGGTTGAAGCTCGGAGAAGATCTTATCTTCTGCAGTCGAGGTTGGCTTAGGAGAGATCTTATCTCCTGTAGTTGAGGTTGAAGGTAAAGCTCGAGGGAGATCTTATCTCCTGCAGTCGAAGTTGAAGCTCGGGGGAGATCTTATCTCCCACAGCCGAGGTTAGCTCGGGGGAGATCTTATCTAGTGCAGTCGAGGTTGAAGCTCGGGGAGATCTTATCTCCTACAGCCGAGGTTGAAGGTAAAGCTTAGGAAAGATCTTATCTCCTACAGTCGAGGTTGAAGGTAAAGCTTGGAAGAGATCTTATCTCCTACAGCCGAGGTTATCTCAGGGGAGATTTTATCTCCTACAGCCAAGGTTGAAACTCGAAGGAGATCTTATCTCCTGCAGCCGAGATTGGCTCGGAGGAGATTTTATCTCGTGCAGCCGAGCTTTCAGTCGAGGTTGAAGCTCGGAAAGATCTTATCTCCTGTAGCCGAGGTTGAAGCTTGGAAAATATCTTATCTCCTGTAGTCGAGGTTTGGCTCGGAGGAGATCTTATCTCCTGCAGTCGATATTGAAGGTAAAGCTCAGGGGACTCTTATCTCCTGCAGCCAAGATTGAAGCTTGGGGGAGATCTTATCTCCGACCAAGATTGACTCGATCGTTCGAAAGAGATCTCATCTCTGATCGAGATTAAAGCTCAGAAGAGATCTTATCTCCTGCAGTCGAGATTGGCTCGGTAAAGCTCGAGGGAGATCTTATCTCTACAGTCGAGGATTGACTCAAGCATTTGAAAGAGATCTTATCTCTGCAGTCGAGGTTGAAGCTTGAGGTTCGGGAGATCTTATCTCCTACAGTCCGAGGTTGAAGCTCGGGGGAGATCTTATCTCCTGCAGCCGAGGTTGAAGCTCAGGGAAGATCTTATCTTCTGCAGCCGAGGTTGGCTCAGGAGGGATCTTATCTCCTAGCAGCCGAGATTGAAGGTAAAGCTCGGGGAGATCTTATCTCCTACAGTCGAGGTCGAAGTTGAGCTTCGGGAGAGATCTTATCTTCTGCAATCGAGGTTGAATGTAAAGCTCGGGAGAGATCTTATCTCCTGTAGTCAAGGTTGGTCTCGAGGAAGAGATCTTATCTCCTATAGTCGAGGTTGACTTGGATGCTCGGAGGAGATCTTATCTCCTACAGCCGAGGTTGGCTCGGGAGAGATCTTATCTCCTGCAGCCAAGGTTGAAGGTAAAGCTCGAAAGAGATCTTATCTCCTACAGTCGAGGTTGGCTCGAAAAAAATCTTATCTCCTGCAGCCGAGGTTGAAGCTCGAGGAAGATCCTATCTCCTACAGCCGAGGTTGAAGCTTGGAGGAGATCTTATCTCCTACAGCCAAGGTTGGAGCTTGGGGGAGATCTTATCTCCTACAGCTGAGGTTGGCTCGGGGAAGATCTTATCTCCTACAGTCGAGGTTGAAGGTAAAGCTTGGAGGAGATCTTATCTCCTGCAGACGAGGTTAGCTCGAGGAAAATCTTATCTCCTGCATCCGAGGTTGAAGTTCGGAGGAAATCTTATCTTCTACGATCGAGGTTGAAGCTCGGAGGAGATCTTATCTCCTGCAGCTGAGGTTGAAGATAAAGCTTGGGGAAGATCTTATCTCTTGTAGCTGAGATTGAAGCCCGGGGGAGATCTTATCTCCTGCTCCAGGCTGGCATCTATGGAGTATTGAAGGGGGCATAGTTGTGAAATATTCTAGGAAGAGGACTTCTTCGTGCCCTTCTGTCGGGACTTCCTTGATGACGAGCTCGAGAAAAAATTTGGCCTCGCTCCGCTCAGAGGAAGTTCGTGAGCACGGCCGCACTTCATTCCATCCTCCTGTGAAACCTCCTAAGGGGAGAACTTCATGCCCCTCTGCCAGAGCTTCCTTGACGATGAGCTCTTAGGGGAGTTCGGCCTTGCTTGCGCTCGGTGGGAGTCCATAAGCGCGGTCGAACTTCTCAATCCATCGGCCCATCTCCCATAATTTATGACTGAGGACATCATTTCGATTGCGGACCTTGGAGGGCTTTCGGCTATAGATGGGGAAGGTCTCCTCCAGAGGAAATTCATGATCCAAACTTGGATCTTTTGCTCTCTGTTTCTTCTTTCCAGTGGCGATGGACATGCTGGCCCAAATGCTTTTTCTCGAGGTCAGTTTTCGACATCCTGATGGTAGGTTTTCTGACGGAGTCACCGTCAGGGGCTGCCGCATGGTCTGCACCATCTCAGTGAGGCCTGAACCCACTGCATCAGTAGGTTGGACTGCTCCGCATCTACTGCGGCTATAGGTGGAACCTGAGTTGCTGGGACTGAAGCAGAAGTGGATGGATCTGAACGGGATCGAACCGTGGAGATCGTCGATCGTCGGATTGAAGCTCTCCTGGAAGGCATTTTCTCTCGGAAAAGAACTCTAAAGAGGAAGAAGGAAGATCTCTGAAGAGGAAAGAGAGAAGTCGTCGCTGAGCACTTCTTTAAGAATAAAGAAATCTCAAGAATAGAGGGCCCTTCCTCTAGCGCCAATTCTGTTGGTGCAGAATCTGATTGACGTTGAAACGAGCTGAAGTTGAGGGAGATGAGGTCGCCGTCGGTGACCTGCAAAATAAAGTCTCATCCGGAGTCGGTGGTGGTGGCTCCGGTGGAATCCTTCGATAATCAAGTTAGCTCTTCTGACCAATAGAAATGAAGTGCTCAGGTGAGAGCTCGATAGAGTTTCAGAGAGAAGAGCTTAGAGCTTAGATAAAACATATCTAGAGGGTTTTTGTTGGTGCAGAAATTCGTCGCCGCCGGAGGTCGCCGCGATCGAGGCCGCTGGGCGCCGCCGGGGACCTGCAAAACGAAGTTCCGTCCGGAACCGGTGGGGTGGTGGCTCCGGCAGGACCCTCCGACGGTCAAGTTAGTTTCCGGCCAACAGCAATGGAGTGCTCGGAATGAGTTCCGGAGCTTAGAGATGTGGAGCAGAGCTTAGAGAGTCGAGAGTTCAGAGAGCTTAGCCTTAGTATGTTGGGAGGGGTCCTTTTATAGCGGAGCTTAGTTGATGGTGATGGCTGTGCCGTCTGGCAGAGAGTCGTCGGGCAGCATGGAGTTTGGTACGGAGAGGAAGCGTCGTCCGGTAGATCGTGGGAGCCATATCGGCGAATCGTCGTGGGAGCCATACCGGCGAGTCGTGGGCCGCATGGAGTCCGGTACGGGAGGAAGGCGTCGTCCGGTAGATCGTGGGAGCCATACCGGCGAGTCGTGGGCCGCATGGAGTCCGGTACGGAGAGGAAGGCGTCGTCCGGTAGATCGTGGGAGCCATACCGGCGAGCCGTGGGCCGCATGGAGTCCGGTACGGAGAGGAAGGCGCCGTCCGGTCTTGCTGCAGGCGACAGTTCGTCCAACGGAGTTTCGGACTTGTAACAGAGTTCGGTCGAAGGGGAAGCTGGGGGAGTTCGTCTGGCTGAAGGGTCGGCCATCTGTAGAGTTCGCCGTGGGTGGTTGCCGAGGAGTTCGACCGCTGAGAGGCCCGAAAGAAGCTCGGCTGGCCAGTTGAAGGACTTCGGTTGCTAGTTGGTTCGGCCAGGGCTCGCTGAGGAGTTCGGTCGCCTAGGGTCGGTCCGAAGGGGTTCGGCCACTTGGGCTCGCCTGAAGTCGGTCCGAAGGAGTTCGGCCGTGGGGTCCGAAGGAGCTCGGCTGCATGGGCTCGCCTGGGGTCGGTCCGAAGGAGTTCGGCCGTGGGAAGTCCGAAGGAGTTCGGCTGCATGGGCTCGCCTGGGGTCGGTCCGAAGGAGTTCGGCCGTGGGAAGTCCGAAGGAGTTCGGCTGCATGGACTCGCCTGGGGTCGGGGTTCGGCGTGGGAAGTCCGAAGGAGTTCGGCTGCACGGACTCGCCTGGGGTCGGTCCGAAAGTTCGGCCGTGGGGCCGAAGGAGTTCGGCCGTGCTCGCCTGAGTCAGTCCGAAGGAGTTCGGCTGCATGGGTCGGGCTCGTAGGAGAGTTCAGCTGAAGGGAAAACCTGGGAGGAGCTCGGATGGCCGAACGGGCGTCTGGGAGGAGTCCGTCTCCTGAAGAAGTCCAGCCGCTTGGAGTCCAAGGAGCTCGGCCGTCAGGAAGTTCGGCTGGCGGTGGGAGTTCGCCCTCTAAGCAGTTCGGACCTTGGCGAGAGTTCGGCCTCTAGGTAGTTCGGCCCGGACCTTGGCGCAGGGGAGTTCGGCCTCTAGGCAGTTCGGCCCGGACCTTGGTGCAGGGGAGTTCGGCCTCTAAGGCAGTTCGGCCGTCTTAGGGGCTCGGCCTGGCGCCTGGCGCTGAAGCTCTTCAGCAGCTACTGGTTACATTGGGCTGAGCGTCGGGCCGGGCTTCGGCAGGAGCGGGATTTATCCCCAACAAGTAGCCCCCCCACTCCCGAGTTCAAAAATTGAAGGAAGGGAGTACCAAAACAGGCGACTGCCGAAGTCTTCTTCCAGGCTCCGCATTTGTTGCAGCTGAAGCTCGGGGGAGGTTCTCATCTCCAGCCGATGTTGATGCTGAGGTTGAAGTGGGACTCATTTCCAGCCAAAATTGGTGAAGTCGATCGTTGAGGCCGGAGTCAATGTCGCCCCCCGTGGTCAGGGTCGGAGTTGACATTGCCTTCTAAATCAACCGAAGTCGATTCGGGGGAGACCTCCTCTTTTGCAGTCAAGGTTATGATCGCTTGGGGGAGATCCCGTCTCCCGCTGATGCTGACACCGAAGTTGAAGCTGAGGTCCGAAGGAGACCTCGTCTTCTGCAGTGAAGCTTGCCGTAGACTCTGGGGCTCGGCCTTGGACCTTGCTCACGTCAGGACGAGGTTCTCCTCTTGTTCCCAACGGGCTGTGGGGGCACATGGGGACCGTCGTCCTCGCCTCTCCCCCCATCCCGTCCTTGGTGGACGGGGCCTTCGACTTTGCTCACGCTAGGACGAGGTTCTCCTCCTGTTCCTAGCCGACTGTGGGGGCACATGAGGACCGTCGTCCTCGCTTCTCCCCCCATCCCGTCCTTGGTGGACGGGGCCTTTGACTTTGCTCGTGCTACTGTTGGGGTTGCGTTTTCTGGGATGGGAACGCATTCTCTCCGACTCCGGAAGTCGTCTCTTGATCTCCAGCAGCACTTGAGCCTTCGGGGTGTTGAGGGGGGCGTAGCTGTGAAAACGCCGTCGGAGGGGAGAACCTTGGCGTGGAGACGAACCTCGTCGCGGGGGAGAACCTCGGCGCCGGGGGGAACTTCGGCGCCGGAGGGGACTTCGGCGTCGGGGGGGACTTCGGTGTGCCCTTCCGTCGGTGGCTTCCCGCCCCCGAGCCTGAGGTGGAGTCCGGGCTCGCCCGCGACCAGGGGGAGTTCGGGAGCGCGGCCAAGCTTCGGTGCGCTTTCTTTCTTCGACGGGCCTTCCCGCTCTGCCTACTCGTCGCTTGTCGCGAGCTTCATTATCCTTGGCCTCAAAAGCCTCCTCTGCCCGGGCATAGCTTTCCGCCCGAGCTAGCATGTCAGCGAAATCCCTGGGATATTTCTTTTCCAGGGAGAACAATAGGTCGTTCTTCTGAAGGCCGCCCTTGAGCGCGGCCATAGCAACTGATTGGTCCAGGTTTCGGACTTCCAGCGCGGCAGCGTTGAACCGGGTGACGTAAGCCCAGATGGGTTTCCCCTCTTTTTGCCTGATGGCCAACAAGGAATCCGAGCCTCTGCACGGCCGTTTGCTGCTGGCAAAGTGGGCCACGAATTGTTGACTCATTTGGTCAAACGATAGGATGGTGCCCGGCTTAAGCGCCGAGTACCAATTCCTGGCCGCTCCTTTGAGGGTAGAAGGGAAAGCCCGACACAAAATGGCATCAGGCGCGCCATGGAGCAACATTGTTGTCCTGAAAGCCTCCAAATGGTCGACCGGGTCGGTGGTCCCATCGTAGCTTTCAAAATGCGGGAGCTTGAAGTTCGGCGGTACCTGTTCCTGCATAATTTTCTGTGAGAAGGGAGGATCAGTGCAAATATCGTTACCGCGGGAGGAAGGAGTATGACGAAGTTCTTCTATGCGTCGTCCCATCTCCAAGAGCCTTTGATCCAGGAAGTCTTCGCGATCCTTAATCCCCAAGGTCTTCTCGCGGAATAGGTGTGAAGCCTCTCCCTGGGTCGAGCCGCGGTCCGAGCAGGGGCTCCTTGCCGGCTGCCCTTCTCTCCCGAGGGCCGGAGGTCGGGTAGCCCACATCGGTCGCTCCTGGACTGGGTTCCCGGGCTCCGGGGAACCCCGCGCCGGTCGAGTGGGCGTCGGACCTCGCGAATGCGTGGCCTGCACCGCCCGCACCGCCTCCGTAAGATCGCAGACCTGCTGGGCAAGCAGGTCGAACCGCTCCGCATCCACCGCGGGTACGGAGCGGGCCCGTGTCGTCGGGGCCGGGGCCGGAGTGGGAGCGGACGGACCCGACGGATCCGAACGGATCGGGCCGCGGAGGCTGCCGACCTCCGGGTCGAGGCTCTTCTGGGGGGCATTTTTCTTTCCAGAAAAGGAATACTGAAGAGGGAGAAGAGAGATCCGGAGCAGGGGAAGGAAATCATCGTCGAGCACTCCTTTAAGAACAAGGGAACCTCGAAGGTTCAGTCCCTTCTTCCAGCGCCAATCTGTTGGTGCAGAAATCCGTCGCCGCCGGAGGTCGCCGCGATCGAGGCCGCTGGGCGCCGCCGGGGACCTGCAAAACGAAGTCCCGTCCGGAACCGGTGGGGTGGTGGCTCCGACAGGACCCTCCGACGGTCAAGTTAGTTTCCGGCCAACAGCAATGGAGTGCTCGGAATGAGTTTCGGAGCTTAGAGATGTGGAGCAGAGCTTAGAGAGTCGAGAGTTCAGAGAGCTTAGCCTTAGTATGTTGGGAGGGGTCCTTTTATAGCGGAGCTTAGTTGATGGTGACGGCTGTGCCGTCTGGCAGAGAGTCGTCGGGCAGCATGGAGTTTGGTACGGAGAGGAAGGCGTCGTCCGGTAGATCGTGGGAGCCATACCGGCGAATCATCGTGGGAGCCATACCGGCGAGTCGTGGGCCGCATGGAGTCCGGTACGGGGAGGAAGGCGTCGTCCGGTAGATCGTGGGAGCCATACCGGCGAGTCGTGGGCCGCATGGAGTCCGGTACGGGGAGGAAGGCGTCGTCCGGTAGATCGTGGGAGCCATACCGACGAGCCGTGGGCCGCACGGAGTCCGGTACGGAGAGGAAGGCGCCGTCCGGTCTTGCTGCAGGCGATAGTTCGTCCAGTTCGTCCAATGGAGTTCGGACTTGTAACAGAGTTCGGCCGAGGGGGAAGCTGGGGGAGTTCGTCTGGCTGAAGGGTCGGCCATCTGTAGAGTTCGGCCGCGGGACGGTTGCCGAGGAGTTCGACCGCTGAGAGGCCCGAAGAAGCTCGGCTGGCCAGTTGAAGGACTTCGGTTGCTAGTTGGTTCGGCCAGGGCTCGCTGAGGAGTTCGGTCGCCTAGGGTCGGTCCGAAGGGGTTCGGCCACTTGGGCTCGCCTGAAGTCGGTCCGAAGGAGTTCGGCCGTGGGGTCCGAAGGAGTTCGGCTGCATGGGCTCGCCTGGGGTCGGTCCGAAGGAGTTCGGCCGTGGGAAGTCCGAAGGAGTTTCGGCTGCATGGGCTCGCCTGGGGTCGGTCCGAAGGAGTTCGGCCGTGGGAAGTCCGAAGGAGTTCGGCTGCATGGGCTCGCCTGGGGTCGGTCCGAAGGAGTTCGGCCGTGGGAAGTCCGAAGGAGTTCGGCTGCATGGGCTCGCCTGGGGTCGGTCCGAAAGGGGGTCGGTCCGAAGGAGTTCGGCCGTGGGGCCCGAAGGAGTTCGGCCACTTGGGCTCGCCTGAAGTCGGTCCGAAGGAGTTCGGCCGTGGGGTCCGAATGGGTTCGGGCTCGTAGGAGAGTTCGGCTGAAGGAAAAACCCGGGAGGAGCTCGGATGGCCGAACGGGCGTCTGGGAGGAGTCCGTCTCCCGAAGAAGTCCAGCCGCTTGGAGTCCAAGGAGCTCGGCCGTCAGGAAGTTCGGCTGACGGTGGGAGTTCGTCCTCTAGGCAGTTCGGCCCGGACCTTGGCGCAGGGGAGTTCGGCCTCTAGGTAGTTCGGCCCGGACCTTGGCGCAGGGGAGTTCGGCCTCTAGGCAGTTCGGCCCGGACCTTGGCGCAGGGGAGTTCGGCCTCTAGGCAGTTCGGCCGTGGTAGGGGCTCGGCCTGGCGCCTGGCGCTAAAGCTCTTCAGCGGCTACTGGTTACATTGGGCTGAGCGTCGGGCCGAGCTTCGGCAGGAGCGGGATTTATCCCCAACAGTTTCTTTTATAAGTGGAGCTTGATTGATGGTGATAGTTGTAGCTGTCTGGCAGCAGGCCGCTCGAGGCCTGGTGAGCTTAGTATGAAAAGAAAGGTGTCGTCAAGTTGATGGAGTTCGGCTCCCATGGGCGTCTGGCTGGAGCTCGACCGCTGAGAAGTTCAGCCGGTTGAAAGGATTCGGCTTCGACTGGGGCTCGATCGTTGAGGAGTTTGGTTGGTTGAAAGGATTCGGCTAAGACTCGACCACTGAAAAATTTGGGAGGGGCTCGACTGCTTGAGGAGTTCGGCTGACTGAAAAAGTTCGGCCAAGGCTCGTCCGCTGAAGCTCTTCTATGACTATCGGTTGTATTAGGTTGAACATCAGACTAGACTTCGATAGGAGCGAGATTTATTTCCAACACATATATTTTGAAGAATTAATAAATAACTAGTTGATAGTTGGCATTCTTTTTTTAACATTTTAAAAAATTAGAAAAAAAATCATCGATTTCTTTGCTGCTATTTCCCTCTCTACCCTCCAGCTTATCCTCTATCCAATTTTATTTGTTGTCTTCCTAGTTTAAGAGGATGATCTTTTGATGACTTGTCTTTTGACAAAGGCTTTATCGCCCATTTTTATTTCTCTACCAACCACTTTATTGCCCTCCTCAATCTCTTTCCTTCCATGATAACATTAAAACTTTGCCGAAGGAAAGTTTCCATTACTCAACCTCCATCCTTCAACTCCAATATCTTGCACTTTTATCTCTTATGCCCTTCCCATTGCTTTCCTAGTATCTTCATAACCAAAATCATGGAAGTTGTACCAAAAAAAAAATTGTAAGAAAAAAAATCTCAATTAAAAGATCTATAGGCTAGAATTTAGGTTGGGACTTCAACAAGCCCTTAGAAGAGGGATGGGTAGTTCAAAAGATTCAAATCTTACTAACATTTTACATAAATATCCAAAAAAAAATTCTGTAAGAAAAAAATCTCAATTAAAAGATCTATAGGTTAGAATTTAGGTTGAGACTTCAACAAGCCCTTAGAAGATAGGGGATAGGTAGATCAAAAGATTCAAATCTTGCATATATTTTACACAAATACCTAGGGTTGGGTGGGGGTGGGGGTGAGAAAGGATGATGTGGCAATTATATGGGAATGACTAGGGCTAGATGACCAAGGGATGGCAAAAGAAAATTCTTCTTTCCAATTTTAAGATACTAAAATTAAAAATAAATTTTCATTATTTACAAAAATATCAATACTTTTTTGATCTTTTTATGACTATTTAAGTTCGATTGCCTCAATAATCTTCATAATTGCTGCACTTGCCTTTATATACTAGGGTTAAAACTAGCTATGTTCGCAGGTTTACTATAGTTCCAAACTGTCCTTAGTGAGAGTATTAGAAGAGAAAATAGCCTTGTGACCCAGTTGGTAGCTCTGTTGGAATAGACCGATCCTTTCATCCAAGTGTTCCAGATTCGAATCACATTAAATACCAGGTGGAATGATCTTCGGTGACCTCCTTGGTGGCCTGGGTGTGAGGGCTAGAAGGGGTTCTGGTCCTTTGACGTCTTGATGGTGCTGGCCTTGATGGTACTAGTCAATGATGATGGAGAATGGGTTAGGCAATGAATCTCGAATCGAATATTTATCAGTAGAGAGGAGGTCCTCACGATCACATCCAGAAAGGATAGCTATGGTTATCCCTCCTCCCGTGAATCAATGGAGAGGGGGTCCTCTGGTTGCCCGCCTCCCTCTCTTTTTGCTTACCCCAAAGGAAAAAAAAAAAAAGCTCATATGGCTATTATGGTTGCAGCTTCAAAACCCTTCAAAGAGGTCACAATCATGAGATATTTGCACAAATCTTTATTTAAATATTTTAATATTGGTCAATGCTTTTGCCGGGAGACCATAAATTATCTATGCCTATTTGCATGACCTAGTTGTCATAACTTTGCATATCCAAGGGCATACACCTTGCATGGAAATGAAGATTGTTGACAAAAAAATACTTATAAGTGCCATCCTGGAAAGAAAAAAAAAAAAAAAAAAAGGAAAAGAAAGAAAGAAAGAAAGAAAAGGGAAACTAATAGGATGGGGGCATGAAAGGCTCATTTTGCGAAGAAAAATAGATAAAATACTATGCCTTTTTTATTTTTTATTTTTAAAGGCTTATCACATCTCGGCTACTGGTTTAGCAAGAGCATTGCTATCCATCCTTGCTCGGCTATCCATCCATCGGAGATTGGTGAAATATACAAGGGGTAAGTATCATGTTACGATTGTGGCAAATACTAGTGGCCATGTCGGAATGGGAAATACCTGTGCTGCGGTTTGAGAAACTTTAGGCTTTAGCTGAGACAAAACGGTGTCACGTTAATGCAGACATATTTGACCTGACCATCACCATAAATAAAAAAATAAAATAATAAAATAAAATAAAAAATGTCAAAATTTAAACACATTCATACTTCTGGCTATTGAAATACTAATAAGCTCATGGCTATCTCGAGGTCCATTTGCGAGGCACTAGTCTCTCATTTAAACATGCGGTTTGGGCCCTCCTCCAGGGGGCTTAATTTTAGAGGGCTCAATTTAGCGGTAGTTTGTAGTTGACATATTTGCTAAAAGAGACTGCCAAGTGTCAAATCCATATCTATATTTAAAATATCCTTAGCACATAAAATTTTGGTCTATCATTATACATTGAATCCATCAAAAACATGTTTGGTTAGAAAGAGTTGGATTCTGAAATAGGAATAGAAACAAATGGGCATTATGTTCGAAAATCTTTTTTCTTAATGTTATAATTTTATCTTTGATATTTAACTAATAGCTTTTTGCATATAATAAATAAAATAAATTAAAGTTTGATATTATCCGATCGAGACATGTTTTGCAAGGCACTTTCTTTATAATAGAATTCATCTTAGTTACCTAAGTGCAAATAGTTGATGACGGTCTACTTCTGAGATATAATAAACTATTTTATATTTTCTTTGAGAATTAGAGTCGAATCCAAACTAGTTAAATCTAGATAAATTATAAATCAATAAATTTGATTGAAATAATCTCTCTTGATCCTTTGTTATGTGGACACAATCCTCTTTTCAAGTGTTTAATGGGTGCACCTGAGTTTACTTAATTAATGCTCACAATTCTTCTCTCTAATCTGGTATTATTCTGATAGAAGGGGATATTATTTTGATTGATGGAAATTACGATGCCTTTCCTATTTATAGTCGTGAAAGGGTGAGTATGATTAGATGCTTAGGCATCCTTTTATTAGATACATCCCCTTATATAATCTATTCGTTTATCAAGAGTTATATCCCTTGAAATCACTATCAAATTAGATGTATCTTTTCATTAGAATGCATCATTGAAATTAGGGATGGAAAAAATTGATCCAACCCGCCAATCCAACCCATGTTTGATCCACCTTAAATAGGTTTGGGTTTGCATTAAACAGGTCCCAGGTCCTAAACGGATCAATCCGTTTAACCTATTAAATAAGTGGGTTGGGTTCAGATTTTAGATCATTGACCTGTTTAACCCATTTAACCCGTTTAATAAATGAGTTGGAACAGGTCGGGTTATAACCCATTAACCTGCGACTTAAACCTAGGGACACTAAGGGGGGTAGACTTTTGATTTCGGCTTTTAAGTTTTAATCCCTATTCGACTCTTTCCTTTTTTTCGCTTTCCTCCTCTCGAGTCCCATCCTCCATCTTCGGTCCATCTTCTAGGATTTGGTATCTCGATTTTTTTTTCTTCACTCCTCTGCAGCTTCACTCCTCCTCTGGTGCTTCCAGCAGTCTAGCTTCCTCCCAACGGCGACTAGTTAAGACAGTGGGGCTTGTCAAGATTCGGTCATCACTGAGAGACAGAGGGAGGGTTTGCCGCTTTTGCTGCTTGGTACCTTGGTCCTCACCCATCTAGGATTTTTTTTTTCTTTTGATCTTTTCTACCTTCCATGCTTCCTTAATCTTTTCCAAGGTATATTTTTCTTAATTCTTAATCTAAATTTTTTTTAGATTTTAATTATTTGGATTAGATTTTGTTTTGGTAATGTTAATTGATTCTTGTTTCTCGATTGGTTATTTTGCTCGGTTCTTTCCTTATTTTCTTTCTATTTTTTGATTATGATGGGTTCTCCGAATTCTCTCCCATCTTCGAGTTCTCTGAGTTCTATTTTCTGATTATGATGGATTCTTCCCCTATTTTCTTTCAATTGGTTGAACCATCTTCTATTTTTTTTTTGTTCTTTTTTATTTTAACAAAATATTGCTTGCTAGTTACTGCGGCTGCCTTTGATTTTGCAATTAGATTTGTGTTGTATATTAATATTCTATTTTGTATGTTCAGCAGTATATTAATATATTTGCAATCAGATTTGTGCTGTATGAAAATATTCTGCTGTATGGTATTTTTAGCTCAGAATAAAAATATTCTGCTATATGGTATATTAATATATTTACAATCAGATTTGAAGTTATGCAATGTTCTTCTATATGGTATTTTTAGTTTAGAATGAAAATGCTTGTAATCAGATTTGCAGTCAACCTTCCATGTTTTCTATTCTATAAATCATCTATGTTTCATGGCAACAGGTCTTCTATACAAATCACATATCAACAGTTTTTAGTTTGTGGATATCACTTTCTCATGTCTCTCTTCTAAACTGACATATTTATTTTTCAAGCTGACATGTATTCATTTTTACTCTTTTGGGTTTGAGTAACATGTCACAGGGATATCATTTAAATTCATTTTAGGTCTTATGGTTCTGTATTGTATAGTATTATTATTTTTCAGTTAATGCAGCTTCTTAATTTTTCATGAAATTGCTTATATTATTGTTAAGTTTATATTTAAGTTTGTTATTAAGTTTGAACTAAACAAGTTAAAATTCAAATAGTTTTAGGCCAAAGGTCCCAAAATAATCAAAGGTTTGTATGTAGAGGCTATGATGATTTTTAGATATATGTTTTATGGCTTAGCTATTTCTACAGTGAAAATCTTGGATGGCCTTCTTCTACAGGCAATCGATCGTAGTCGTTTTGATTTAGCGGTTGATTAATTATCAGATCTGAGCTTCATTTTCCTCTTTAAGATATGCATGGATCTTTCTTTTCTATTCTTTGCTATTCTAATGATTTTTAGATGCAGTTGTCATCATTCTTGAGATGGATGAAAATCTGAATAAGCTGTTTCATGTATTTGAAGTTATACAATATATTTTATGGTAGCAGGTCTTCTATACAAATCACATATATCAATGGTCCAGTTTGTGGATATCACTTCCTCATGTTTCTCTTCCAAGCTAATATGTATTTCTTTTTAGTTCTTTGGATTTGGATAACATGTTGTTTCACAAGCACGGTATTTAAATTCATTTTGGGTCTTATCATTCTGTATTGTATTGTACAGTATTATTATTACTTCTTATCATTTTGGATAACATGTATTCTCATTATTACTTATGATTATGGATCTATGGTCCTGTATTATACAGTATTGTTACTTCTCAGTTAATGCAGCTTTTCAGTTTCTCATAAAATTGCTTATATTATTGTTAAGTTTATATTTAAATTTGTTGTTAAGTTTGAACAAGTTAAAATTCAACTAGTATTGGGCCAAAGGCCCAAAAAATAATTAATTTTTTTAAGCAAATAGGTTAAACAAGTTAGGTCGGGTTTGATTTGGTAAATAGGTTATTTATTTAGTAAACAGGTTAAATGGATTGGGTTGGGTCGATTAAATAGGTTATTTGTTTAATAAATAGGTTAAACGGATCGGGTCGGATGACTTGTTTATTAAATAGATTAGGTTCAGGTTTGAAAATCTAACATGTTTAATAAATAGGTCGGGTTCAGATTTGATGTTTTCTGATCTAACCCATAACTGATCCAACCTATTTATGACCCAACCCAACCCAATTGCCACCTCTAATTGAAATGTATCTCTTCATTTATAGAAGTCTCTTGAAAAGTCCATTTACAATGCATCAGTTGGGATGTCTTGTAAGGAAAGAAAGCAATTTTTTAAAGATATCTTGTGCGAAATAAGTAAGAGACGTGTCCATAAAATTTTGTAAAATATTAAGAGAGGAGAGAGAAATAAAGACAAAATACTAGATCTTACCTTTTTAGAAAACCAAGTTATTAGGGAGTCTAAAATAAGATTTTATATTTAAATAGGTTTATATTTATAGAATCTAAAATTTCATAATCTTGAATTAAATATTTTATTGATAAACCAACAATCCCCCATGTAATTCAAAAATTTGAAAATCATATAACACATAAAATGCATCAAAACTAAAAATACGATGTAATATATAAAATGGTACATTGTGGGTTTGAACCTTTACTTAGTATTGACATATTTCATTTGTAAAGTCCGTAGTAAACAAAGTCTTGAACTAGGTTCTTTAACATAAATTTCATATGCGACGTAATAGTGCTGGTTATTGTCGGATCCATTCAGGTTAGCGCTTTTCCACCTTCTGCTACTATCTTGATTTCATGAGTACTCTAGAGA
The DNA here is from genome assembly GCA_006176705.1 of Cocos nucifera. Taxonomy (NCBI): domain Eukaryota; kingdom Viridiplantae; phylum Streptophyta; class Magnoliopsida; order Arecales; family Arecaceae; genus Cocos; species Cocos nucifera. The sequence continues at coordinate 701,945 of QRFJ01000186.1, forward strand.
TACCTTGATTCTATAGGTTATGGCCCTACAACTAAACTCACATAGGTGTGAATCCTTCAAGAATGTCTGCAATGGATGAATACTCAATATAATTACCTAAAGATTCATTAAGGATAATTATTTTTCCTCTTGTCGTTACATTAAAAAGCATTTTTATCAAAATGAGACCATGGAGTAATTAATTTCTTTTTTTTCTTTTTTCTTTTTTTAGTGCTTCTTCTATCATCCTAAAACAACTTATCAGTACTTGTTGAACCTTCTTCTTGGGATATCCAACCAGTAAGGTTGGGCTGCCATTATTAAATGATTAATTAATAGGCTACAATCACATTTCTTTTGTTAATTTTATAGTTTGCCTTATTGCAAGTCTTTTAATTGGTTAGTAGATCTATTATACTTTTAGCAATCCTTACATACTTCAATGCTATTACTCTATGCTTTTGAAAGTACCTTAATATCTTTTTTCTTAGGCGTATATGCCTGTTAAGTTCATTGGAGTATTTTTACTTAATTTTAGCTATAACTATTTGATTGTCACAATATATGAATATAGCAAGAATTAGCTTATCCATAAGTAGAATATTTGTTGACCGAATTTTTAGCTATTTTACTTGTTGTCTATTACTATCAAGTGCAATCATCTCAGCTTTCATAGAAGATCTTGATATACAAGTTTGCTTGGTTGATTTCCAAGCTATAGCAGCTTCACCGAGTGTAAATACATATCCAATAGTGGACTTTGAGTTGTTTAAATTAGCAATCCAATTGCTATCACTATATCCTTCTAATACAATGTTATAATTAGTATGATAGATACTATAAAACTTAGTTCCTTTTAAATATCTAAGTATATCTAGTACTTTCCAATACTATGCATTAGGAGAACTAGTATATCTACTAAGTCTTACTATAGCATGAGCAATATTAGGTTTCATGCAGTTCATAACATACATTAATGAACCAATAATCTATGAGTACTTTAGTTGTACTACTGATTTACTCTTAGTTTTACGTTATGGTTTTAAGGTATACTTAAGGGTTTACAATCAAACCTACCAATTTTTTTTAACATTTTCTCTATATAATGTGATTGTGTAATAGTAATCTCATATTGTGATTTTATCAATTTAATTTCTAAAATTACATGTGATGGTCTTAAATCCTTCATATTGAACTTACTAGATAAGAAGGATTTAATGTCATTAATAATTTCTATGTTAGTATCAAAAGTTAAAATATCATCAATATAAAGATACATAATAACACATGAATGACAATTTACCTTAGTATATATATACACACTTATCAACCTTACTTATAGAAAAGCCATAAAATAGAACTACTAAATCAAACTTCTCATGCCACTATTTTGGTGTTTGTTTTAGCCAATACAAGGATTTTAGTAGTTTACAAATTTTACATTCTTATTCAAGTACTATAAAGCTTTCAGATTGTTTCATATAATTTTTTTTTTTTCAGAATCACTATTAAGAAATACTGTTTTGATATCTATTTGATGAACTTATAGTTTAAATATAGAAGCTAAAGCAATTAAAGTCCTAATGGATGCAATTTTAGTAATAGAAGAACAGGAATCAAAATAGTTAAAGCATTCTTTTCAAATAAAACCTTTAGCAACTAGTCCTGCTTTAAATTTATGTACAGATCCATCCGGTCTTAATTTTTTTCTAAAGATCCATTTATAACCTATAAGTTTGCATCCTTCAAGTAGATCAATAAGAATCCAAATTCCACAATTCATTAAAGATCCCATTTCATTTTTAATAGCTTCTTTCCAAAACATATAGTCTACTGAATTAATAGCATCCCTACAACACTTAGGATCATCTTCTACTAAATAGATGTAAAAATCATTTCTATAATTCTTTTCAATCCTTTATCTTTTGCTTCTTTTAGGTTCCTCTAAATATAAAGAATCAGTATTTTCACTAATATTCTCTATATTAGAATTGCTAGTAGAAGATAAATTGGAAGGATTAAAAGATTTATTAATTTTATCTTTAAGAGGTACAATATTTTCAAAGAAAACAACATTTCTAGACTCTATTATTGTATTTACATCAATTTCATCAATTTCTAATTTTATGATCATAATTCTAAAACTAGTACTATTTGAGAATATTCTATAAATATACTATTTATAATTTTAGGATCCAACTTTCTCTTCTTATTTTCAAGTATTAATTTAATCTTAGCTAAACACCTCCATATTTTAAGATGATTTAAATTAGGTTTCCTACCTTTCAACATTTCATAAGTTGCTAGATACATTAGAACCTTCATAGGAAATTCTATTAAGAATATGATAAATAGATATAAGAGCTTTACCCTCCACAAATTAAAAGATACACCAGAACTAGCAATGATAGAGTTAACCATATCAATTGAAGTTCTATTTTTTTTAGCTACTCCATTAAATTAGGGTGAATAAGAAAGAGTAATTTTTTGAACAATACCACTTGTTTCATAAAAATTATTAAGCTCATTTGAGATATATTCTTCTCCTCTGTCTAACCTATGAATTTTAATTTTCTTATTAAGTTGATTTTCAACCTCACTCTTATAATTATAAATTTATTTAAAGCTTCATCTTTTGTTCAAATAAGAAACACATAATGGTATTTAGAGAAATCATCTATAAAATTAATAAAGTTTCTTTTCTCGTTTCTAAGTGTTTAAGTCACATACATCACTATGTAATTCTAAAAGTTCATATTTTTCATTTGTATTTATATCATACCTATGAATTAAATTTAAATCTATCATTCTCTTAATAGTATCATGGTTTATATAACCAAGTCTACCATGCCATAAATTAGAAGATATAATATTATAAGTAGAAAAAGAACTAATTTTATTACCTTCAACTTTTATTATATTCAACTTAAATAGACCATTGGATATATAACCCCTTTCAATAAAATTATCATTTCTGGTTATAACAACTTTATTAGACTGATAAGATTATTTCTAATTTTTGATATATATTGCACCTTGTAGAGAGTGAGAGTCTTGCCAGATGTTCATATCAAATCTCCTCTTTCTTTACCTCTCACATATGCAACACTAGCATTCCCCATCTTTACAATATTTCTATCAGAGATTTGATAAGTGGAGAGTAGAGATTTATTAGCACAAACATATATATTAGCATCGATATAAATCCATCAATTAGTAGACCTAAATCTAGCATAACATATGCAGCACTAAGATTTTTCGGGATCACCAACCAAAATCTTATACCGATAATTTTTTGGGCTCACTATCAATCTAGTTGGTTTTACAGGCTCACCAACTAAAATCTGCAATGTCCAATTATGGGCTTGGGCCAGCCTAAACCCCAAATTTCTTTCTCCTAAAGAAACCTATAAAGAAAAGAAAAATACAAAATGCAGAAGTTCAGCTTAAAAGAAAAATAAAATTTAAACTCTTTTAGACACAAAAAGGAGGTTGAATGATCGGCTCTTTTGAAGCTTGAACTCTCTTCTTTGAGACTTGAGAGGATGCTTGAGAAGTTGTAGAAGATAGCTCTTGAATGTCCTCTGAAATCACTACATCATCTCTCTCTTTTTCTCTCTTTTTGATATCCAATGGAATCCCTCTTATTTAAAGATGATTTCTCTTTTAATCCCACTTAATCTTGCTTTCAAATTGATTCTCTATCTTTAAATACTCTTGAAGATGGTTGGAGAGTGAGTTCTAGCCATTGAAAGCTCTGAAATAGCCATTGGAGACGAAAAAGAGTCGTTGGAGAGATTGTAGAAACTAGCCATTAAAGGCTATCAGACACCATCGAGCTGGCTCGATTCTAGCTTAAAGCTGGCTTGATTCTATCTAGAGCTGGTTTGAACTGTAGAACTCAAAAAATTAATTTTCTATCATCTTGAGAGAACTGGCTCAGATCTAAATTGAGCTAGCTTGACCAGCAGAATAGAAAAATATATTTTCTGCTATCCTGAGAGAGCTGGTTCGGTTGTGTATCAAATCAAAGTATCAATCCTGTTTCATGCCAAAGCTTGCTCTATTCTTGGATGGATCAGCTTTAAACTTTCCAACTTCATTTTTCTTTATTATTTGACCTTCCAAACTTAAATTTTTTGATCCTAAATCTTTTAATTAATATTTATTTCTTACTCTTTCATTTTTTTATAATGAGCCATCCAAATTTATGAAAACTTCTTCTTTTAAGTGCTTTGGCTTGACATCTTAAGAGAATTTCTTCTAAAGATAATTTTTTCAATATGAGCATTTGAGAAATCCTATATTCATTTTTGAAATACATGATTAGTAATATTTTTACTCAATATTTTATAATCATCAAAGTCAATCATAGGATCAACAATCTCTTTCTTTTTGATGATGACAAAATTTTGAGTATATGCGCAATAAAAATAAATAATGTATTTCAATGCATTTTGCTAATATGTATCATGAAGTACTAGATCAAATACATGAATGCATACTTCATGAAAGTTCTCAATTAGTCTTTAGTTTATTACATAAATTTCATAAATTAATGTCTCAATTCAAATTAATGAGTATTAAGATTTCAAGCATCAAATTCATGAGCATATTAATAATTAATTTATTAAGCATATAATCAATATTCCACTCTTTCTTTTTGACAGCATCAAAAAGCATATAGAAAGATTAAATAAAAATAATCAAAATTAATAATATATAAGAATGTATCAATAATCAGAGATGTATCAAATTTAGAAAATTAATTAAAATAAATCATTTCTCCTTTAAAAAATTATCTTTTGATTCAAAATATATTTAAATTATTTTTTAAAAAAAATTTACTTGAATTCAAATATTAAAGGCTCTTCCTTTTTTTGAATGAATATGATTTTTTAATTAGATTTTTAAATATATATTTGTAAGCTTTATGAGGAATAGAGTTTTTCAAAAGATTTGAACATGAAATTAAGTATAATATGCACATCAATATTCAATCTTTTTTTAAAAAAATAATTAATTAAGTTTGAAAATGATGTATATCTGGTATGTATCAAGCAAAGTAAAAAGATAATATCAAGATAAATGATAGTTATATTTTCAAATTCATTGCTTTGAGTAAAAAATTATTTTAATATAAATAATTCATAAGAATTTTACAATGCTAATCAAAAATTCAGTATCAAATTTTAATTTTTAAATAAGTTTCAAAATTGAGTTTAGAAATTCTTTTTTAAGAAGGAATATACTATAAATTTAGTTTAATTCCTACCATTTGCCAAGAATGATCATGCAAATCAAGTTTAAAAGGTTGGCATATGAAAAATTTCATATTATATTTATAAATAAGCTTCAAAATTAGAAGAATATATAAAAATTAATTTATTTAAAGTAAGATTATATTTTAATTTAATTTAACTCTAATAAATTATCAAGAATGATTAGACTGAAAAATCATACATATCAAATTGAATAAACACACGAATTTAAGAAGCTCATAAAATAATTAATTAAGAATTTAAGATCAAAATTTATTATTTTCAATGCAAATTAATCAAAATTTTTAATTAAATCAAGATAAAAAGTATTTCTCCCCCTATTTTTCATAATTATAGCTAAATTATTTTATCTTTCAACTTTTCTTGTCCTTTTTCTTTCAAATCAAACTTGGCTAGTTTCAGAAAATATATTTTAGTTAGATTTTTAAATAATATAAATCTAATGGCACTTCTCCCCATTTTTAAAAATATGGATGCAAAAATATTTTCTTAAACTAAGATAGAAAAATGCTTGGGGCTTTAAAGATTCAAAAGGGATAGTGCTTTTTATTATTAAGAATTTTGAGTATCAAAATCAAGCATAAGATATGCTTAATTTTTCAGAAAACATCTTTTCTTTTTCTTTAGGAGATATCAATCCATCAAGTTTAGAAAAGATATATATTTTTTTAAATTTATCTCAAATGATATCACATAAAAAATATATCAATATAAAATAGATTTGAGACATAATATTAAATTCTTTTATCAAAAATAATGCAATAAAGTGCAAGACAAGAATGGTCTATTTGATATAATTATTAAAATTTTTGATCGAAAAAGATAAATCAATTAAATTTAGATCAAATTATTTTGATAATTTTTTTTAATTTATACCAATAGATCATGCAAAATAAATCATAGAAAGATTTTCTATCTAAATTCAGATATTTCTTTTCTTAAGAGATATCACTCAATTAAGTTTAAAAAATATATTAATTTTTTTGAATTTATCTCAAATGATATCATATTAGCTATGCAAAATCAAATTTGAGATAAATTTTTTTTTTTGCCAAAATATAAAGCGATGGAATTTAAGGCAAAAATAAACTATTTGATACCAAATATGAGAATTATGATATCAATTACTTTCAAATTCAAATCAATTGATATTTTTTTAATAAAATTTCTTGATACCAATTAAATATTTAAAAGAAATATTTGTTAAATTCATTTCTCTACAATAATCAAATTCACTTGTTAGAGTTAAAATTTTTTAAGTTTAGCTTGATACCAATTATTTAAGTTTTGAGTTGATAAAGATGAATTAATTCAAATCAAATAGTTTTAAGAATTTAAAATGATAAATTAATTTGAATTGATATCAGCTAATCAGTCAAGATAAATCATAAAAAAAAAATTCAGTTGTTCTTCAAAAAAATCATGTCTTTCTTTTCTTAAGAAATATCAAGCAATTAGGTTCATAAAAGATATATTTTTGAGTTTGTCTCGAATGATATCAAATCAAGAATATAGCTGTGCAAAATCAGATTTGAAACAAAGACATTCTTTTCTTTTTGTCAAAAAATAAATCAATCAAATACATAGCAAATAGTAAGCTATTTGATACCAAATAATTAAAACTAAAGTCCTCTTTAAATATTTAGCTTTAAAGATAAATGACAGCTTTCTTAAAATATTTTGTTAGATACCAACTTCAAAGGATTTAAGAAAATTATTTTCAAAATTTAATTTTTAAAATTAATCAATTGGAATAAACTATAAATGTTCATCAATAAATTCTCTTTTAAGATCAAAGAGGCAATCAAATCGATGATAAAAAAAGATATTCAAATCAATTTAGGAGATCAAAAATTAATCAATTTGAGGATATGATAATCAAACAAATCAAGTATGATCAAAACTAATCTATATAATGATTCTATGGAATTTGGTTTAATCAAAAAATTTTAAATCTTTAAGATAAAACTAAGATGCAATACAAATTAATACTTAAAGCACTTGATTTGGTTAGTTGAATGTCTAATCTTCAAAAACTTAGGTCATACAATTTTTAGAAGAATTTTAATAATTAAGCAACTTATGTGGGATTATAAAAAAATAATTTAATTTGTAAGTTTTATAATAAAAAAGATCTTTATATAATCATGCTTATTTTATTTTTGGTTTTCCAAGAAATGATAACATGATACAAGAGATTAAACAAGCATGCTAAATTTAGGATAAAAATATAAGTTTAAAAATAAACAATCAAAATGATATACTAGTTTTAAGCAAGACATCAAAACATTCAAGTCATGGAGTATGTGTAGGAATCAGATCTAGGATTTTAGGATTAGATCTTAAAACTTTTTCAAGATCAGACAGCGAAAGATTAAAATAAATTAAAATTAATCTAAAATATTCTATATCTAAGATCTTATTATATGATTATTGCATGGTATTTAAATCAAAAATTAAAAATTAAATAAGAAAGAAAAGGTTGACATATCAACCTAGATTTATACTACATCTAATGCAGCTATAAAATAACAGATCGGATATGTTACCTGAGCAAGTTAGGCATTCTAACTTACTGATCCGGACTTAAGATGAAGTCATGAGCCGCACATGCGTTCGACCTCTAGGAGTCATCCAAACGAGCCCACGAACATGATCAAAGATCCTGATGCAGAAAATCAGTACAGTATGCTAGTATTATGCTGATCTCTTTTCGATGGTCGATTCGATGCTTTTTTCTTCAAAATTTGAATACTTCAAAATATCAGAAGGAAGAGAAGAAGATTTATGATGTCGAGATACCTCTCAAAAGCTCACAAAAAGGGAGGAAGAGATCTGAAATAAAAAAAACTAGAAGAAAACCCTCTTCTTCTTCTTCTTCTTTGTTTCTTTTTCTAGACATCCTGATTTATGTTTTTAGTATCTTAATTTTTTTTATATATCTTCATGATCCAAATGAATTTTTCTCTAATTTTTTTACACCAAAAAGACTCTCAAATATCTGCAATCCACAAAAATTTTAGTAAAAAATTATCTTTAAATAAAAAAATATACAAAGTCCAAGTTAGGTCAAAAAACCTAGACTAGAAAGGATCAAATAAGGAAAGTTATTAGGGCGCCCAGCTCTTGGGCCCCTCCACCTTACTTTTGTACCATGGACCAGCAAGGGAGGGTGCAACAAATGCCAAAGAATGCCATGAGAGAGAGAGAGAGAGAGAGAAAATAGGGAAGTGGCGGCATGAAAGGAAGAAGGATTTTTAGTTGACTAGGAATTCTATCTCATAGAATCCTAAGTGAAAACAACTTCCCCTTTTGACCTGGTCATGCAACAAACTTCCATATGAGAAATAGAAGAGAGAAAGAGGGATGAGAGAAGCCTTTGGGCGTAGAAAATTTCACGTAAAAACATAAAGAGAAAGGGGTGGGGCGTGAAGATTAGGTGGCGCAAGAAATAGAGAGTCCTAGTCACACTAGGACTCCTGTTTTGACCTGGTCACACAAGATCTTTTAACCAAATAAAAATAAGAGTAATCCAATCTAATTAAATAAGGTCTTAACCTATTTAAGGACTTATTTAAATTTAATTTAATTTTAATTTATTTTTTAATCAAATTAAAAAATTGGGTTGACCCAAGTCCTAGTTAGACTAGAACTAGTTCTTCCTTGCACTTGGCTTATCCAATAAACTAATTGAATTTGATTCAATCAAGCCCAAACCAAATCTAATTAAATTATATTTAATTATACTTAATTTCAGTCTACTAACTTAATCAAATCAAGCTAATTAGCAATCAAATTGCTAATCGATCCTCCTGCAACACTTGTACTAGGTCAAACATCAACCGTATTGATCATTTAATCCTAAAACGATTCTAAATCGCTGATCAACCATTCGATTGGAATGTGAATTCTAATGTGTGTGACCTCCTAGGTCCGAACCTAAGCTGGTAGCATAAGAATAAATTTTTATACCAATCAAAATAACCATCTAGCAATGATATCCAACGGTCGGATAGGTCGAAGGTGTAGAACACCATCCTTAGAACCTATGTAGATATAGTTTCCATATAATTCATCTCCTTGACCATAATGCTCGTAGGACACCTCAGAGTTCAACTATCAAATCTGATCAGATTGTCCATATTCTATTTTAAAATATCAAATTCATCTGATGGATTATCCTGGCCAAGATTTTGCTATATTGAAATACGGTGATACATTCTTCTCTAATTCTTAGAGTGGTCAATTCCATTTTGATCACACTCTGACTTCGTAAGTACTTGATTGTGTTCAGAAACCTTTCATTGCTGAATTAGAAATTCAGTTAGTCCGGTATCAAAGCACAGTGAGTTGCTTGTAAGTCACTGAGGTGATCTTAGGTCTAAGAAATACTTATACCTATATTCCATTAGAGACATTCTCGATAGCAGAATGCTCTAGGATTGGTCACGTTCAATGATGATGTATCCATACATCTCATCTGTATGCCATACCAGTATCTTCACACTTCTTGGTTAAGAGGATAACTAACCTATATGGCATATAGTGACCTATGCTCGATAGACGCTATCATCCTAATTAACAGTCCATCATTTAATCGTCTTTAAGGACTAATCGATAAATTCTCTCTTTATTGAAACTAAATAGTCCTAAGGACTTCATCACAATAATGGAGTTCATTAGAAGATGTAAACTTATGATGAAAAAGATGCTAATTTTTTTTTATTAATTAATAAATTAATTATAATATCTCAACCATCAACAGGCTGATGATTGATTTTGGAACATAATTTTTAACAACTCTCATTTATCCTAAAGCCACTCGGCACAGCATCTAATATCCGTCTTCGATTCATGATTATCGAACTTCTTGATTGCCAGGACTTTAGTGAAGGAGTCGGCTAGGTTCTCCTTTTTATCGATCTTTTGAAGATCGACGTCACCATGATCTACGATCTCATGGACCAAATGAAAGCGATGCAAAATATGCTTTGTCTGCTGGTGTACCTTCGATTTTTTTGCTTGAGCTATGGCGCTAGTGCTATCGCAGTAGAGCAGGACTGGACCATCAATGGAGGGTGCTACTTCAAGCTCGATGATGAACTTTCTTAGCCACATAACTTTCTTTGCTACATCTGATGCTGCCATGTATTCTGCTTCGCAAACAGAGTCAGCAATTGTATGCTGCTTGAAACTTTTTCAGCAGATGGCTCCATCATTTAAAGTAAAGATATATCCCGACACACTTTTACTATCATCATGGTCAGATTGAAAGCTAGAGTCTATAAACCCCAAAAGTTTTAAATCTGACTCACCATAAACCAACTATTGATCCTTAGTATTTCTTAAATACTTAAGGATGGTTTTAACCATCTTCTAGTGATTTTCTCCAAGGTCAGACTGGTATCTACTCATTACTCCTAGTGAGTATGCCACGTCTGATCTCGTACATATCATTGCATATATAATAGATCTCACTATCGAAGCATATGGGATTCTACTCATACGCTCTCTCTCTTTAGGAGTTATCGGACAATCCTTCTTAGAGAGAAAACTTTCTTGGCCTATTGAGAGATAGCTCCTTTTGGAATTCTTCATGCTGAACCTTTTCAGTATAGTTTTTATGTACATGGACTGAGATATACCAAGCATTTTTTTAGATCTATCCCTATAGATCTTCATCCCTAGGATGTAGGATGCTTCACCCAAGTCCTTTATGGAGAACTATGATGACAACCAGACTTTTATTTCTTATAGTATGAAAATGTCATTTTCAATTAAGAGAATGTAATCCTCGTACAAAATAAGAAATACCACTGATGGACCATTTGGCCATTTATAAATGCACGGTTCTTCTCCGTTCTTAATGAAACCATATGTTTTGATCACTTTATCAAAACACATGTTCCAACTCCAAGATGCTTGCTTTAATTCATAAATTGAAGTTTGCACACCTTAGACTCATCTGTGGATGTGAACTCCTCAAGTTGTATCATATACACCTTTTTGGTTAGCTCTCCATTTAGGACATCCATCTGCCAGATCTCATAGTCCAGTGGAAAGCAATTGCAAGCATTATTTGAATGGATTTGAGCATTGCCACTGAAAAGAATATCTCGTCATAGTCAATACCATAATGTTAACGATATCTCTTGACAATCAGACAAGCTTTATAGGTCTCCACCTTTCCGTCTTCATCTCTTTTCCTTTTGAATACCCATTTACACCCAATGGGTTTAACCCCTTCAGGTGGGTCAACTAATGTCCATACATCATTGACCTTTATGAAATCCATTTTAGATCTCATGATTTATAGCCATTTCTCAGAGTCGGATCTCTGCATCGCATCCATATAAGTAATCAGACCTCATTATTCTCATCGAGTTCGATGGAATCACCATTCTGGACTAAGAATCTATAGTATCTATCCGAATAGTGTGGTACTCTACCGGATTGCCTTAATGGTGCGGGTTCACTAGGCTTCAAATTTGATCTGATCAAATCTGACTTAGGTTCAGCATTTTATGTCGGATTTTCTACTTGTTGAACTTCATCAAGTTTAACTTTAGAGGCAACAATTCCTTCACTTAGGAACTCCTTTTCCAAAAATGTTGTCCTAAGGCTGATGAACATCTTTTATTCATCAGCATGTTAGAAATAGTATCCTTTGATCTCTTTTGGGTACCCTATAAATATGCACTTGTCAGACCTAGGTTCAAGTTTATGTATAATTATTCGTTTGACATAAGCCGGACACCCCCAGATCTTGAGATGTGAAAGTGCTGGCTTACATCCTGTCCATATCTCATATGGAGTTTTAACCATAGATTTACTTAGAATCCTATTTAAAAGACAGCAAGTCGATTCGAGTACGTATCTTCAGAAGTATATCGACAAGCTAACAAAATCCATCATGGATCGAACCATGTCTAATAGAGTCTGATTCCTTCTTTCAAATACACCATTATGCTGTGGTGTTCCTGGAAGAGTCTATTGAGAGAGAATTCCATTCTCTTCTAGATATGTGAGAAACTCACTAGAAAGGTATTCCTCTCCTCGGTTAAACTGAAGAGCTTTAACACTCTTTCAAGTTTATTTTTCTACTTCACTTCAAAATCGTTTGAACATTTCAAATGAATCCGACTTATATTTTATCATATAGACATATCCAAATCTAGATAGATCATTTGTGAAAGTGATGAAGTAGATATATCCACCTTTGGCACTAGCACTCATTGGTCCACATATATTAGTATGTACTAGTCCTAATAGTTTAGTGGCTCTCTCATATTTTTTAATAAAAGATGACTTAGTCATTTTACCAAGAAGATAGGATTCACAGGTTGGAAGCGAATCATAATCACTAAGTTCGAGGATACCCTCTTGAGCCAACCTGCTTATCCTATTCTTATTTATATGACCCAGCCTACAGTGCCATAAATAGATATTTATCACATTATCTAATCTAGGTTGTTTGCCAGTTGAATAGACTATATTAACAGATTGTAATAACATATATACATCATTATTTAATTATCCATAAAAAGTAGTAACACCATTCATAATAATATTACAAACTCATTTTTTTATTAAAATTTTATAATTATTCATGGCTAAAAGGCTTATAGAAATGATATTTAAAAAGAAACTAGGATAGAAATGACAATCACTAAGAATAATGGTATGAGATTCAAATATAAGTTTCAAAATTTCTAAAGCTAGAACTGAAACTGATCTTCCATCTCCAACATTCAGAAATCTCTCATCTTGTTTGAATCTTCTACTGATCTGCAACCTCTGTAATGAATTGCAAATATGATAAAGGCTTTTGGTATTCAATACCCAGTCAGTAATATCACACATAAAAAAATTGCAAAGAGTTATCATATAAATACCTTGTCTAGCAACAGCTTACTTCTTTCTCTGCCTGTTCGAATTCAGGAAGACAATGTACTGAGGATAGTTCCTCTTTCAGTGTCCTCACTTCTTGTAGAAGAAGCATTCGACTTGACTCTTATTGGGCTTGATTTTTTGGATCTGAGCCTGCACAGATGTTCTAGTCTGAATATGCACCTTCTTGGCTTTCTTCTTGTTATTCTTCTTTCCTTTCCTGAAGGGTCAAGAATGAGAAGATGAACCTCCCACCAAGTTCATCGACTCTTTATGAAGCTGGTGATCCTTCTCAAAGTTCTGAAGTAACCCTAGTAACCCATGGTAGTCAACTTCAAGCTTTGACATTCTATAATGTGTAAGAAATGGGAGATAAGACTTGGACAGTGAGTTCAATATTACATCTTTTCTAAGTTATTTGTGCAAGAAAAAGTCAAGCTTGTTCAAGCGCTCTATCAGCTCGATCATGTATAGTACATGATCAATGACAGAGGCTCCGTCCCACATTCTGGCATTGAAGATGGTGCAACTAGTCTTATGCCTTTCAACGTCATCGGATGTGCTAAAAGAATCCTCCAACATTTGGAGCATTTTATTTGGTTGAGCTATCTCAAACCTGCGATTGAACTCGTCGCTCATCGCAACCAGCATAATGTAGCGCACTGTGGTTCAGTCAGTGAGCCACTTTTGGTAAGTATCTCTGATTGTTCCACGTGCATTGACAGCTGGTTCCTCAGATGTAAGATCCATCAACACATATAGGATCCATTCATGCTCTAGGACTATGTTCAACTTTCGGTACCAGCTATCGAAGTTAGGTCCCATCAACTAATAATTATTCAACAATGATCGGAGCGATAAGAAAGTGGCCATATCTGTACAAAGAAAAAATATAACATAATTAGTAATTGATTCATTAAACCTAAAAATTTGAACTTTAATCGAAAGATTCTTCCACTATTTATTCGAATTGGTAGCCTCTACCTTCAATCTGAGGAATTATCCTAATTTCTTAGTGGATACTAGAATTCATATAGACTGTACACAAGATCAACTTTGGTTGGCACACCCATGTACATCTAAAGATAAGTTCATAACCAATTATTTTTTTAAATAATTTTTAGTAATTAAATTTTGCCCCAGGCCTTGATCAGTTGGCTTTGGCCTTCTTAGAAAAGAATTCAGTTAGGTCCAATCATTAACATGACCATACTTGGTCCATCCAACCAATAAATGATCAGGTCCAACTTTGGTTGGCCCACCTAACCACTATTTAGAAAGATGTATCTACGAGATGATATAATGAATGATAATTCCATCAACCGATAAGTACCAGGCCTTTAGGCCTTCAATGATTATCCAATTGATGGATCCATTATCATCCACTTTAATGAAAGGCTATGATCTAGTTATCATATAACTATTTTATTTTAGGAACCTAATAATTTTAGAAGGTTTAATTAGTGGGTCAGATTAACTAGCTTGTCATGATCCACCCACTGGCATCACTAAGTTAGATTAAGATCATTAATAGTCTGGTTTAGGAGCACCAAAATCAGTCATACTGATTTACCTAACTGACATGGGTTAGCTTGAATAGTCAAGCGATCCGATCAAAACATAATCTCACCAAGAGATCAGATAAGTTCGATCAGTGGAAGGATCGGCTAGGCTTGCCTTAGACACCATCAAAAATGGCCAGGTAAGCGGGCTACCAATTAAAAACCACTGATCTGATTTACCTTAGACACCAACTAGTTTAATTAGTCTTAATCAGATCATCATAATAGTTTGTGGTAGATTGCGAAGCCAAGAATCAACTCCATCTTAGGTCTTGTTAAAGATATGGACTTAACCAACTACAATAACTGTAATTGATCTAGAGAATCCTTGACCTAATCTAAGACAATAATTGATTAGATTTAGTCAATTCTCTAATTAAGTCCATTCTTTAATCTAATCTTAGGTCTAACCCAATTAATGAACCTAATCCCCACTAACCCATTAACCCAATTTGTTATAATTCATGTTATAGGATCTTCAATTTATAATCCTAGAACCTAATCAAACAACTTCTTAATTCTTAATTAAGTTTTAGGATGAGGGTTGGAGTTTGGCTTTTCAAAAATAATTTTCATATTTGTAAAATATTTTTACAACATAGTTCAATCAACCAAGTTGCATGTTTGATTTATAATCAATATGCAAGTAAAATTTATAATCTAATCTAAATAGGTTCATAGTAAAATAAACATAAAACTATTTTAGATCTAATCTAAATAGGTTCATATAATTAAAATAGTTTTAATAATAATCAATCATAAATCTTCCTAGATCAAATCTAACATATTTATGATGATTGAAATCAGATTAAAATATTTTTAATCAGATCATAAAATCTCTTAAATCTAATCTAAAATTTTATGATCAATATTTTAGATCGGCACGTACTAGGATAACTTATCCACTATAAGGGATAAACCTTACAGTAGGACAACCTTATGGCAGTCCGTGCAATCTAAAATACTTTATTTTTAGATCTAAAATTATTTTAAATTTATTAAATTATAAATAAAATTAGATCAAATCTAATAAATTTATGATTAGAGTTAGATCATCATAAACTAGAAAAATCTTTTCACTGTAAGGGATAAATCTTACAGTAGGACAACCTTATAGTAGTTTGTGAGATCTAAATTTTTTAATTTTATATTTAAATAATTAGACTATAAATTAGATCTAATCTAAAAAATAATCTAAATATGTATAAAAATCATGTAATAAGAAACTAGGCTCTGATACCAATTGTAGGAACCAGATCTAGGATTTTAGAATTAGATCTTAAAATATTTTTAAGATCAGACAGCGAAAGATTAAAATCAATCAAAATTAATCTAAAATATCTTAAATCTAAGATCTTATTATATGATTATTGTATGATATTTAAATTAAAAATTAAAAATTAAGCAGAAAAGAAAAGGTTAATCATATCAACCTAGATCTATACTACATCTAATGCAGCTATAAAATAACAAATCAAATCTGTTACCTGAGCAAGTTAGACGTTCTAACTTATTGATCCGGACTTGAGGATGAAGTCATGAGCCGCACATGCATCCTACCTCTAGGAGTCATCCACACGAGCCCACGAATACGATCAAAGATCCTGATGCAGAAAATCAGTATAATATACTAGCATTATGCTGATCTCTCTTCGATGGTCGATCCGATGCTTCTTTCTTCGAAACTTGGATACTCCAAAATACCAAAAGAAAGAGAAGAAAATTTGTGATGCTGAGATACCTCTCAAAAGCTCACAAAAAGGGAGGAAGAGATCTGGAACAAAAAAATCTAGAAGAAGATCCTCTTCTTCTTTTTTCCTTTTTCTAGACATCCCGAGTTATGTTTTTAATATCTCCATGACCCAGATGAATTTTTTTTCTTATTTTTCTACACCAAAGAGACCTCTCAAATGTCTATAATCCACAAAAATTTCAATAAAAATTCTCTTTAAATAAAGAGATATGTAGAGTCTAAGTTAGGTAAAAAAATCTAGACTAGGAAGGACCAAATAAGGAAAGTTGTTGGGGCATCCAACTCTTGGGCGCCCCCACCTTACTTATTTGCCATGGACCAGCAAGGGAGGGCACAACAAATGCCAAAGAATGCCATGAGATAGAGAGAGAGAAAATAGGGAAGTGGCAGCATGAAAGGAAGAAGGAATTTTAGTTGACTAGGAATTCTATCTCATAGAATCCTAAGCGAAAACAACTTTCCATTTTGACTTGGTCATGCAACAAACTTCCATATGAGAAATAGAAGAGAGAAAGGGGGGGTGAGAGAAGCCTTTGGGCATAGAGAATTTCACGTAAAAATACAAAGAGAAAGGGGTGGGGTGTGAAGATTAGGTGGCCCAAGGAATAGGGGGTCCTAGTCATACCAGGACTCTTGTTTTGACATGATCACACGAGGTCTTTTAACCAAATAAAAACAAGAGTAATCCAACCCATTTAAATAAGACCCTAACCTATTTAAGAACTTATTTAAATTAGATTAAATTAGATTTAATTTTGATTTATTTTCTAACCAAATTAAAAAATTGGGTTGACCCAAGTCTTAGTTAGACTAGGACTAGTTCTTCCTTGCACTTGGTTTATCCAATAAATCAATTAAATTTGATTCAATCAAATCCAAATTAAATTTAATTAAATTATATTTAATTAGACTTAATTTAGCCTATTAGTTTAATTAAATTAAGTTAATTAGTAATCGAATTGCTAATCAATCCTCCTGCAATACTTGCACTAGGTCAAACATCAACCGTATTGATCGTTTAACCCTAAAATGATTCTAAATCATTGATCAACCATCCAATTGGAATGTGAACTCTAATGTGTGTGACCTCATAGGTCCGAACCTAAGTCGGTAGTATAGAAATAAATTCTTGTATCAATCAAAGTGACCATCTAGCAATGATATCCGATGGCCTGATAGGTCGATGGTGTAGAACACCATCCTTAGAACCCATGCAGATATAGTTTCCATATAATTCATCCCCTTGACCATAATGCTCGTAGGACACCTCAAAGTTCAACTGTCAACTCTGATCAAGTTGTCCATATTGTATTTTAAAATATCAAATCCATCTGATGGATTATCCTGGCCAAGGTTTTGCTATATTGAAATATAGTGATACATTCTTCTCCAACTCTTGGAGTGGCCAATTCCATCTTGATCACACTCCAACTTTATAAGTACTTGACTATGCCCAGAAGCCTTTTCATTACTGAATTAGAAATTCAGTTAGTCCAGTACCAAAGCACAGTGAGTTGCTTGCAAGTCACTAAAGTGATCTCAAGTCTAAGGGATACTTATACTTATATTCCATCAGAGACATTCTTGACCACAGAATGCTCTAGTGTTGCTCACGTTCAATGACGATGTATCCATACATCTCACCTGTATGCCATACCAGTATCTCCATACTTCTTGGTTAAGAGGACAACCAACCTATATGGTATATAACGATCTATGCTCGATAAGATACTGTCGTCCTAATTAACAGTCTATCATTTGGTCATGAATAAATTTAAGGACTAATTGATAAATCCTCTCTTTATCGAAACTAAATAGTCCTAAGGACTTCATCACAATAATGAAGTTTATTAGAAGATGTAAACTTATGATGAAAAAAGATGCCAAAATTTTTTATTAATTAATAAATTAATTATAATATCTCAACCATCAACAGGCTGATGATTGGCTTTGGAACATAATTTTCAACAGTATGATCATTATAAGCATGAATAAATCATCAAAATTAATTATTCACTATAAATAAATTCAGTATATATTGATGGTATGATGTAGAGAAAGATTTAACTTTTATCAAACATCATCATCCATTTTCTCAAGTCCAAGCCATCCATCCATAAGAGTTAGCTCCTTTTGCTTTACTAGATGCTTGGTACACCTACAAAATTATTTTCTAAT
>QRFJ01000186.1:721588-948485 GCA_006176705.1 Cocos nucifera
TTTAGATCTAAAATTATTTTAAATTTATTAAATTATAAATAAAATTAGATCAAATCTAATAAATTTATGATTAGAGTTAGATCATCATAAACTAGAAAAATCTTTTCACTGTAAGGGATAAATCTTACAGTAGGACAACCTTATAGTAGTTTGTGAGATCTAAATTTTTTAATTTTATATTTAAATAATTAGACTATAAATTAGATCTAATCTAAAAAATAATCTAAATATGTATAAAAATCATGTAATAAGAAACTAGGCTCTGATACCAATTGTAGGAACCAGATCTAGGATTTTAGAATTAGATCTTAAAATATTTTTAAGATCAGACAGCGAAAGATTAAAATCAATCAAAATTAATCTAAAATATCTTAAATCTAAGATCTTATTATATGATTATTGTATGATATTTAAATTAAAAATTAAAAATTAAGCAGAAAAGAAAAGGTTAATCATATCAACCTAGATCTATACTACATCTAATGCAGCTATAAAATAACAAATCAAATCTGTTACCTGAGCAAGTTAGACGTTCTAACTTATTGATCCGGACTTGAGGATGAAGTCATGAGCCGCACATGCATCCTACCTCTAGGAGTCATCCACACGAGCCCACGAATACGATCAAAGATCCTGATGCAGAAAATCAGTATAATATACTAGCATTATGCTGATCTCTCTTCGATGGTCGATCCGATGCTTCTTTCTTCGAAACTTGGATACTCCAAAATACCAAAAGAAAGAGAAGAAAATTTGTGATGCTGAGATACCTCTCAAAAGCTCACAAAAAGGGAGGAAGAGATCTGGAACAAAAAAATCTAGAAGAAGATCCTCTTCTTCTTTTTTCCTTTTTCTAGACATCCCGAGTTATGTTTTTAATATCTCCATGACCCAGATGAATTTTTTTTCTTATTTTTCTACACCAAAGAGACCTCTCAAATGTCTATAATCCACAAAAATTTCAATAAAAATTCTCTTTAAATAAAGAGATATGTAGAGTCTAAGTTAGGTAAAAAAATCTAGACTAGGAAGGACCAAATAAGGAAAGTTGTTGGGGCATCCAACTCTTGGGCGCCCCCACCTTACTTATTTGCCATGGACCAGCAAGGGAGGGCACAACAAATGCCAAAGAATGCCATGAGATAGAGAGAGAGAAAATAGGGAAGTGGCAGCATGAAAGGAAGAAGGAATTTTAGTTGACTAGGAATTCTATCTCATAGAATCCTAAGCGAAAACAACTTTCCATTTTGACTTGGTCATGCAACAAACTTCCATATGAGAAATAGAAGAGAGAAAGGGGGGGTGAGAGAAGCCTTTGGGCATAGAGAATTTCACGTAAAAATACAAAGAGAAAGGGGTGGGGTGTGAAGATTAGGTGGCCCAAGGAATAGGGGGTCCTAGTCATACCAGGACTCTTGTTTTGACATGATCACACGAGGTCTTTTAACCAAATAAAAACAAGAGTAATCCAACCCATTTAAATAAGACCCTAACCTATTTAAGAACTTATTTAAATTAGATTAAATTAGATTTAATTTTGATTTATTTTCTAACCAAATTAAAAAATTGGGTTGACCCAAGTCTTAGTTAGACTAGGACTAGTTCTTCCTTGCACTTGGTTTATCCAATAAATCAATTAAATTTGATTCAATCAAATCCAAATTAAATTTAATTAAATTATATTTAATTAGACTTAATTTAGCCTATTAGTTTAATTAAATTAAGTTAATTAGTAATCGAATTGCTAATCAATCCTCCTGCAATACTTGCACTAGGTCAAACATCAACCGTATTGATCGTTTAACCCTAAAATGATTCTAAATCATTGATCAACCATCCAATTGGAATGTGAACTCTAATGTGTGTGACCTCATAGGTCCGAACCTAAGTCGGTAGTATAGAAATAAATTCTTGTATCAATCAAAGTGACCATCTAGCAATGATATCCGATGGCCTGATAGGTCGATGGTGTAGAACACCATCCTTAGAACCCATGCAGATATAGTTTCCATATAATTCATCCCCTTGACCATAATGCTCGTAGGACACCTCAAAGTTCAACTGTCAACTCTGATCAAGTTGTCCATATTGTATTTTAAAATATTAAATCCATCTGATGGATTATCCTGGCCAAGGTTTTGCTATATTAAAATATAGTGATACATTCTTCTCCAACTCTTGGAGTGGCCAATTCCATCTTGATCACACTCCAACTTTATAAGTACTTGACTATGCCCAGAAGCTTTTCATTACTGAATTAGAAATTCAGTTAGTCCAGTACCAAAGCACAGTGAGTTGCTTGCAAGTCACTAAAGTGATCTCAAGTCTAAGGGATACTTATACTTATATTCCATCAGAGACATTCTTGACCACAGAATGCTCTAGTGTTGCTCACGTTCAATGACGATGTATCCATACATCTCACCTGTATGCCATACCAGTATCTCCATACTTCTTGGTTAAGAGGACAACCAACCTATATGGTATATAACGATCTATGCTCGATAGATACTGTCGTCCTAATTAACAGTCTATCATTTGGTCATGAATAAATTTAAGGACTAATTGATAAATCCTCTCTTTATCGAAACTAAATAGTCCTAAGGACTTCATCACAATAATGAAGTTTATTAGAAGATGTAAACTTATGATGAAAAAGATGCCAAAATTTTTTTATTAATTAATAAATTAATTATAATATCTCAACCATCAACAGGCTGATGATTGGCTTTGGAACATAATTTTCAACAGTATGATCATTATAAGCATGAATAAATCATCAAAATTAATTATTCACTATAAATAAATTCAGTATATATTGATGGTATGATGTAGAGAAAGATTTAACTTTTATCAAACATCATCATCCATTTTCTCAAGTCCAAGCCATCCATCCATAAGAGTTAGCTCCTTTTGCTTTACTAGATGCTTGGTACACCTACAAAATTATTTTCTAATTTTTGGTACCCAAGCCATCTTGGGTTTATTGGAGTTAGTGCATATGATTTCTTTTGGAATCCAAATTTATTTTATCAAAGTATGATCATTTTTCTTGATATTACATTCTGAAATTTTATGACCTACTTTGTTATATTTAAAATAAATAATAAAATAATTTTTAGATGAATCTTTTTCAAACATATTCTTCATAAATTTTTATTTTCTTAAAAGATTATAGTCAATTCTTGCTTTATCAAAAATAGCCTTTTGATTATTTAAAATTTTTTGAAGCTTTTGAGATCCAACAGTAAATTTTTTGAGTATGGACTTTAAGTTTTTAATCTCTTTTTTTAGTTTCTTATTTTCTTTCATAAAAAATTTCTTTTCTTCTAATAATTTTTCTCTTTCTTTAATATAAAGTTTTGATTTTTAAAATTTTTTTTCAACTTAATATTTTTATTAACTAAAGAATTTTTAGATTTTGAAAGAATTTTTTTCTCTTTTACTAAGAATTTTTTAGATTTAATTTCTTTTCATAGTTAGAGTTTCAATTTATTCCAAGAAATCTTCTATTTCTTTGCCTTTGTTTTTCATATTTTTTAATAGATCTTTTTTCACTCAAAATTTTATTTTTCTCTTTGGCCAAAGATAAGTTGGATTTTTTAAACTCTTTATTTTGTAGCCTTATCTTTTTATATTCATCCATTAGATCATTGAAGGCTTCATATAATTCTTCAAAAGTAAATTTAGAGGAATTTTATATGTTTACCTTATCATTAAGAGCTATAAGGAAAGGATTTGCAATATCATCTTTCTTTTTCTCATTTTTCTTCTTTTTGCTTTGCTCCCCTTTTATCAACGCCTTTTTTTTCTTTTGTTTCTTCTTTTTCTTTTTCTTTTTATCCTCATGAGCCATGAGGCATAGGTTGGGGTGAGCTTCTTTTTCTTCTTGAAAACTTGATTCTTCTTTTTGATTTGCTCTCTCATAAATTCTTTCCAATTTCTCTCATACATATTTTATTAAAATATATAAAAAAATTATATTAAATATATTTAAGTCTGAGTAATAAAGTATGTTCATGGTCTTAGTATTTAGATGCATTGATTCTCTATCAATAAATGATATATTTTGTGTGTGAGGATCATTGACAATAATCTTTCATAGATTATAATCATATGCTTGAATGAAGATTTTTATCCTAACTTTTCAATAAGTATTATTTGAGCCATCAAACAATGAGGGTCGATCAATGGAACGGCCTTTATTAAATAAAGATTTTATTTGGATTGTCTAGATTTTTAGCTCTTTAACCGCTAGGTTAACAATCAAATATTAGAGCACCTACTCTGATACCAATTATTTCCTAGAGGTTGCAATCCAAGAAGGGGTGATGAATTAGATTCTTATAAAATTTTAGTTAAATTTATTTTTTAACAAATATATGCTTTAATTTAAGTAAAATAGAAAGTTTGTGAGGTGAAGGCTTTAAGCTATAGTGGAAGCATGATAGTGTATGCGAACTAAGAATATAAACAATGCAAATAAGAAATAATAGCAAAGTAAAGAAAACAAAAAAAGCATAACACAAACACACAAAATTTTATAGTGGTTCGATATAACTGGTACCTACGTCCACTCTTCAAGCTTTTCTTGAAAATTCCACTATAATCCTATTGATTATAGTGTGTTTATTTTTTCGGACTCACAAATAAATTCAGTTAGTTTTCTGGATTACCAACCAAAATCTTATATCGATATTTTTTCGGGCTCACTATCAATCCAGTTGATTTTACGGGCTCATCAACCAAAATCTATAATGTCTAATTTTGGGCTTAGACCAGCCTAAACTCCAAGTTTCTTTTTTCCAAAAAAACTTGTAAAGAAAATAAAAATACAAGATGCGAAAGTTCAGCTCAAAAGAAAAATATAATTTAAACTCTGTTAGATACAAAGAGAAGGTTAAATGATCTGCTCTTTTGAAGCTTGAACTCTCTTCTTTGAGAGTTGAGAGGATGCTTTAGAAGTTATAGAAGATAGCTCTTGAATGTCCTCTGAAATCACTGCATAATCCCTATCTTTTTCTCTCTTTTTGATATCCAATGGAATCCTTCTTATTTGAAGATGATTTCTCTTTTAATCCTACTTAATTTTACTTTCAAATTGATTCTCTATCTTTAAATATTCTTGAAGATGATTTAAGAGTGAGTTCTAGTCGTTGGAAGCTTTGAAATAGCCATTGGAGACGAAAAAGAGCCGTTGGAGAGGTTGTAGAAACTAGCCGTTAAAAGCTGTCAGACACCATCGAGTTGGCTCGATTCTGGCTCGAGCTGATAGAGCTGGCTTGATTTTATCTAGAGTTGGCTCAAACTATAGAACTCAAAAAATCAATTTTTTGTCATCCTGAGAGAGCTAGCTCGGATCCAAATCGAGCTAACTCGACCAGTAGAACAGAAAAATACCTTTTCTACTATCATGAGAGAGCTGGTTCGAATCCAAATAGAATTGGCTTGGCTTTGTGCCAAATCAAAGTATCAATCCTGTTTCATGCCAGAGCTTGCTCTATTCTTGGGTGAATCAGCTTTAAACTTTTCAATTTCATTTTTCTTCGTTGACCTTCCAAACTTAAATTTTTGAATTCTAAATCTTCTAAATGATATTTATTTTTTTCTCTTTTATTTTTTTTATAATGAGCCATCTAAATTTATGAAAACTTCTTCTTTTAAGTACTTTGATTTGACAAGATAATTTCTTCAATGTGAGCATTTGAGAAATCCTATATTGATTTTTAAAATACATAATTAGTAATATTTTTACTCAATATTTTATGATAATCAAAATCAATCATAGGGTTAACATCCTATAACTCACATGTAGTAGAAGTGGCTTTATAAATATCAAAAAGTATATCAAAAAGAGAAGATAAAATTCTATCATGACAAATAAAATCATTTTCTATATCAGATTATGCAGTGGCAAAGATAATAGTGTCCTTGTATTAGAATTTTCAATAATAAAATATAATCCTAAAATGATCAGCAAATAGTATATCTATTATCCCCTATAGCTAAAATTTTGCCCAGACTTTATATATGTATAATCATCTGAGGATGTCATAAGCACAATAATAAATAAAATAGATTTCTACTCTAAAATTATTGGAGAATCTTTATTTTTTATTATTATAATTTTATCTTTGACATTTAACTAATAATTTAATGCATATAATAAAAAATAAAATAAATTAAGGTTTGATGTTACTCAGTTCGAGGTGCACTTTAGAAGATACTTCCTTTAGAGTAGAAATCGTCCAACCCAGGTACAACTAGTTGATGGTAGTTTACTTTCAAGATATAATGAATCACTTTGTATTTTTCTTGAAGTGCACTCAAACAAAGGAGAATCAAGATCGAACCCAAATTAGCTCAATTTAAATACATTGAAAATTAATAAACTTGATTGAAACAATTTCTCTTAATTCTTTTTTATGCGGATATAATCCTCTTCTCAAGTGCTTAATGGGTGCACCTGGGTTTATTCAATTAGTGCTCTTAATTCTCTCCTCTAATTAATCTAGTATTATTTGGATAGAAGAGGATGTTATTTCAATAGATAGGAAGTACGATTCCTTTCCTATTTATAGATATGAAAGGATGAGTATGATTGAATACTCATGTATCCTTTCATTAGATACATCCCTTCATATAATTTATTCATTTATCAAAAGTTGTATCCCTTAGAATCATCAGTTTGGATGCATCTTTTCATTAGAATGTATTTCTTTATTTACTAAAGCCTCTTGAAAAGTCTATTTATGATGCATTGGCCTAACATGTCTTGTGAGGGAAGAAAGAGACTTTTCTTAGATATCTCATGTGTAGAGTTGACCGTGGATTAGACCTCAGGCTTAAACCCTATTCATTTTTAATTAGGCTTCGGGTTGGGCCTATATAAATTTGATATTCTTTGGGCCCAAGCCCGGCCTATGATCATGTTTACTCATGAGAAGCAATTAAGAGATGTGTTCATAGAATTTTTAAAAATTTTAAGAAAAGAGAGAAAAACCTTATCTTTTTAGGAAACTAACTTATCAGGAGCCTAAGATAAGATTTTATATTTAAATAAATTTATATTTATATAATTCTAAAATTTTAAAATTTTAAATTAAATATCTTATTAATAAATTAACAACTTATATTCTCATTCTAAGAAAGAACCAGAATGCCCCAATCCCCCAAACCCAATCCTTATTCTTTTCTAGGATTCAACTGCCATTTAAATTTTAATTAAAATTCTAGTTATGAACCAAATACATCGGATGATATAGTTACTCCGGTTCTCATTCCAATCCATTCCAATTCCAGCTGCAAATTATTTGTAGACACTGATAAGAGAACATTTTATGATAATGAAAAATGAATGATTCATGAGCCTAGCTAGGATGTTTAGTCTAATTAAATTGTTAAATTTGTGCAGATCCACCACACCAGTCAGATAAAGAATGAGCCACTTGGACTTTATCATAACCATTAAATCACCTGATTGCTGAAAATGACATAGTTTAGAACAAGACCATCCATATTTTCATACATTGGGTTGCTTATGAAATCAACCAATTTTATTAGAACCATGGTTTCCCAACCACTTCAACGTTTGAAAATTAAACAACGAGCCAGTTCTCATCACTCTATTGTTGCGTTCACTTTTTAAAATTTTATAGATAATATCTGGAGCCAAAGAAAAATGCTACTTCATGCTGCTTAGTCGCACGAAAAAAAAAAAAATCTCCTGGGCTTGGCATTTCATGACTTTACCATCTCTCATCTCATATTTTAATAAATATAAAAATAAATAAGTATTGTTAGTTTATAAAAGGTATTGCGAGAATTTGATATGTAAGTGGTTCCGAAGCGATTATATTTTGGAAATGTTTAGTTGGAGAAAATTGAGTTGTAGAATGACTTCTATTCTAATCACTTAGTTGGCGCAAAGTTCTATTTTCATTTCTAGAGCGGAAATGTCTCTATTATTCAAATGCTATTATGCTTGATTTGCTTTAAAAATTAAATTTTTAAAAATATCTCCTATTTAATTAATTTTTTAAAATATCTATTTATTTAGTTGATTTTTTGAGATTTCAACCATGGCCACCCCCTATTCTCACCATGTTCCATTCCAATTTTCTTCTCTTTTATCTTTTCCAGCCCAGCTCCATGCTGTCACGTTAATGAGATGGAAAAATGGTGGGTCCAACTTAGAGTTCTTACATGGAATTGGGGGATATATTTTTATTATAGGTAACTAGGAGTTGTTGCATGGAATTAGAGTCCAAGGGCTGCAGGAAGGAAAGCGGATTTGTTTATCGTTTTGGCCGATTGGAAGAGACGAAGAACAGATGGAAGAAATTAAGGAGTAACTGATGGCGAAATATTATATTCCTTTTCGATTATACCCTTGGACTCTAAGGTGTTACCAATCTCTTCCGTAGCTAGTTTCAACTAGTGGTTTCCTCTTTTCATCTCTTTCAACGGGTTCCATCTCATCCCCCTTGCCGTCCGTTGCAACATAAAACATAGCAAAAACACACGTAGTGCTGATGGCTGAGCTTATAGGGCTTGGGTTGTGGTTCAAGAGGCAACACTTCATTTTCATACAAAATAGATCCGGCTTGAGGGTGATTAAAACCACAGCCATAGGCCGGATTAATAACCCTTCCTCTTCTATATATGCAGATTATTAGTTACTTCTCAAAAATATCTCACAGTGGAAAAAAAAAGCTTATTCTATTTTTATATCGCAAAGCTAACCAGATGGTTGAGTAGATGGACAAGTATGCATGGAAACTTGATGTCAACTTGTAGGTTCCCCTATTAATTTTATTGGTTGCCTCAAGATATTTATTTTATAATTTTATAATTTTTTTAAAAAAATTATAAAAATATCTTCTTAATTTTAGTTCATTTTTATTTATATCCATTATACTTTAAAAAATATCAAACTGACCATTCTAGTCATCGATATGTTCCATTATGATCTAGTTATCTATTTTCGTTAGCGGAATAATATTATGTGACCATCACATGATATTTTTTCTTAAAAAATGATGAAAATATTTTTATTTCCACTTTCTTCCTCCCTTTTTCTTTTTGATTGATCCTCTCCTTCTCCATCGACGATGCCTCTCTTTCTCCCTTCTTCCTTCTTCCTTTTCTCCTCATTCATTTCTCTTCCTCCATGATGATTCTCTTCATCTTCATCCATTTCTCCATCGCCTCCCGTTCCTTCTCATCCTCTTCTCCTTCTTATCCTCCTCCTCTTTCAAATCGCCCATAAGCCATCTCTCTCTATAGTGGCCCCTCTATCTTTATCCTTTTTGCTGCAATCTATCTTTCTTCCTTCTCTTTCTCCCCATCCTCTTCTTTTCCTTGTCCTCCTCCTCTTTCTCTAACTCATTTCTTATTGGTGGCTCCTCTCCTCTCCTCCATTTTCTTCTTATCTACTTCTTCTCCTTCAAATTCATTCATAAGTCTTGCCTTTCTCTAATGATCCTTTCTATATCTGCTTCTCATCGACATCCCATCTTTTCTCCCTCCTTTCCTCCTTATTCATTTATCCTCCATAATGTCTTCCTTCACCTCCATCTATTCCTCCACTGCCTCTCCTTCCTCCTTATCTTCTTCCTTTAAGCCGTCCATAAGCCATCTTGCTCTATGGTGGCCCCTCCACTCTGCCTCTTTTGCTGGCAATCTATATTTTCTCCTTTCCTTCCTCCCCATCTTCTTCTTCTTCTTCTCCTTGTTCTCTTTCTCCTCTAACATATTTTTTGCCGACGGCCTCTTTCCTCTTCTCTTTCTCTCCATCTATTTTTTTTTTCTCATTCTTTTTCTCTTTCAAGTCCATCCATGAACGAAGAATATTTCTTTCTATTAAGAGAAAAAATCAATACCATTTATTGATAGATAAATAGTTGGACTGTATTAAAAATATCGATAATTAAAAGTATCAATTTAATTTTTTTTTTTAAAATATAAAAAATATAAATAAAATTAATTAAAATTAAAAAAAAAATTTATAATTTTTTTTTTCTAGCTTGAACGTCGCCGTTCAGTAGTACCTTCAGCTTCTTCCCCGCCTTCGAGTTGCTGGTTTACGCTCGAACAATCCCCGTCATCGCGTTCGAAACCGTTGCCGTCCATCGAACACGTCAGCTGACTCGCGGACAATTTCACGTGACCTCGATGACGTGGCGGCTCCCGGTTCTGTTCCTTTTCGCTTTTTGGCACCAATCATGTCCGTTTTCCCTTAATTCGGCACTGGAACCATCTAGAGGGCATTTCCGTCATTTGGATCAGCCCATATCAGCCACGACGATAATTGGGTCGGAGAACCGCTAGCCGTGTCCCCACGCCCTGCCAGGCTGGCTGCGGCTGCCTACAGCCGCTAGAATCCTGTCAAATTACCAAAAATGCCCTCATCACGCCATCGCCGTCGCTAGCCCAACCGTTTCCCCTCATTCCCGGTGCACGCAAGGTCCCCTTCGCCGCTCCTTCCCCGGTTAGCTCACCAGCGCGTATTAACCAAGCGGCAAGCGAGGTGACCTCACCGGAGCCCGCGAACCGCATGCCCAATTAAAAACGGTCAAAAAAATCGCAGCCGTGCGATCCGAACCGTACTCCGCTCGCCCCACTGAAACAAAATTCCTACGCTGAGTTAACTCTTCTTCGCCGTACGATGCGAATCATACGGTCCCATGATTGCGTGGGCAATGGTTAGATGAAGTGCAATTTGGTAATTCTGGTGGGTCTTTTTCAGGACATTTATTTAATTCGTCGGCGAAGGGCCGGATAAGATCTCTCGCCATCGCCCTGTCCGCCGCGCTCTCCCTCTCTCGTGGTGGTCGCAGAGAGAAAGTAAAAAAGGAAGTCACGAGGGGGCTATCGCCATCGCCGAAGCTCCTCCCAATCCGAAACCCTAACCCGAGATAAAGGAAACAAAAAGGAGGAGGAAACGAGGGAGATCTAAGGCCGAGGGCGAGGCGGACGGAGGGGAAAAGGAGAGAGAGAGGAGAGGGTGAGGGGCGTCCCGTGGTCGGAGCTCACGGGCAGTCTCTATCGGCCACCCACCCTCGGCTTTCTGATCCACCGGTCCGATTGGATCGAGGGAGGGAAGGGGTCCGCCGGTGGGTATTTTGAGCTCCGGGAATTGGGGGCTGGTGATGTGAGAGGGGGGACAGGATTGGAGGATCATGGATCGCGCGGCGCTGACGGTCGGGCCGGCGATGGATCTGCCGATAATGCACGACAGCGACCGGTACGAGCTGGTGAGGGACATAGGGTCTGGGAACTTCGGGATCGCAAGGCTGATGAGGGATAAGAAGACCCGGGAACTAGTGGCGGTGAAGTACATCGAGCGGGGCGAGAAGGTCAGTTGGGCACACGGTTTGAAGAGCTGATTAGTTTCGTTTATGGTTTGCTGTTTTTCCGTCTTTGTTTAGCTTTTACTGCATAAAGTTTGAATCTTTCATGCTGTTTTAGTGAAGTTGCTTCATAATAAGCTCCGACCCTTCTTTTATTTTCTTAAATTTACTTCACTAAAATTCACAGACTTTTGACTTTGAGATCTTTTTGTCAATCAAGTAAAAAAAGGATGAATTTTGTTCTCAGTTCCAGGAACCATCTGTAGTCATTTATGTTTATTTTGAGAATTTATCCAGGTCAAGGGTTTGGGGAATTTGCAGGGTTTTTCTCCTACGTTGGTAGGAGCGATTGGATTTACGGGACTTTACTGTTTAGCTACAGTATGAAATGCAGATATCGTTAAAATTTGACATTATTCATCATGGCAGGCATATTGTATCTACAAAAAAGCATCTTTGGAACTGTGGACCAATTGGTGGAGGATAGAAGTTTTCCTTTTGTTTTTGAGCCTCTATATTGTGATTCTGCCTCGAGCAGGGGCTATATTCTTACTTTAAAAACCTGAAACTAGGTGCTGGTAATTTTAATTAGTTTTTGATTAGTCATAATAACAAGGAGATATGACTTCGGTCCGTTTACATTCAAAATGAACAGTAAGATCGCGTATCATGTCCTTCCATTTAGGTAGTCTTATCTGTTACTAAAACTATTTGTCACTTTGTCTTAGCACCTTTTGCTTTGTTTCCTCAAATGCTCTGGAAAGCCTAGTAGTATCCTGGTTCTGAGAAAACTAGCTAATCTTGCAAAATGAGTAACGGACTTTTCAGTGGTGTAAATTTAAATTATTATACCTTGCCAGTAAATTTCAGAATTTATTCTTAGTGAGGGTTTCTCTGCTTTGCTTCTGTTCTTCCTCCTCTATGATTAGATGGATTGATGTGTTTTTACCATGTATCATTGGCACGAGATGCCAAAACTGTTCAAGTTCACATAATTTAATAGAACTTGCCTCTTTTTGTGTTGAAAGCATTTATCGGGACTGTGACCTGACAGCTGTTGTTTGGAAGTGTTCTGTTATTTTGTAAAAAATCCATGTCCTGCTGTTCCTGGTACCAAAAAATATGAGTTGTATTGTGAGCTTTTCGCTACTAACTTTTTCTTAATAAATTGAATAGAGGTTATGCTAGACCTTGAAAATCATTGAAAAGTGTTGATTTTTTAATTTTCTAATTAAGTAAGAAAGCCGTCACATTCTTGGCCCACTCACAAGTTGCACAACTAATATTAGTAAGCAGAAAGAGACATCATACTGCTGCATGAGCCAAGGGTATCATTGATTTGCTAATGTCTGGAGTTTGTTTCTGCTGATGATTTCATTCGCTAATGATGACTCGATTTAAGATATATTCTGATGAACTTAGATCCAATATATGAATGTTTAAATCTGCTACATATGCACCATTTATACTGCCCTAATATGGTGCTGTAATTTTTTTCTTTTTTTTTTTTGTACAGATAGATGAAAATGTTCAGCGAGAGATAATTAACCACAGGTCTTTGAGGCACCCTAATATTATTAGGTTCAAAGAGGTGTGCTTTTAAGTTTGA
The DNA here is from genome assembly GCA_006176705.1 of Cocos nucifera. NCBI lineage: Eukaryota > Viridiplantae > Streptophyta > Magnoliopsida > Arecales > Arecaceae > Cocos > Cocos nucifera. The sequence goes on from QRFJ01000186.1 coordinate 734,552, forward strand.
AGTTTCATTTGCATTTTTCTGGAAAAGAAAAGGAGGGGAAAAACTCATTTTGGCTTACCCTGCTGAAATTAGGTTATTCTAACTCCAACCCATTTGGCTATTGTTATGGAATATGCTTCTGGTGGTGAGCTTTTTGAGCGCATTTGCAATGCTGGCCGCTTCAGTGAGGATGAGGTTCAAGTTTAACTGATACATGATTTTCTTTTATCTTTCTCGTACTTGTTTCTTAAGCTGCTTCACTATTTCGCCTTTTGCAGGCTCGCTTTTTCTTCCAGCAGCTTATATCAGGAGTTAGCTATTGTCACTCTATGGTATTTAATGTGAAATATTTCCATTTTGTTTTGTCTTTTCTAGATTATCACATATGATTAAATTTTCTTTCTGTGTTTCCTTATTGTCAAGCAAGTATGTCACCGTGATTTAAAATTGGAGAACACCTTGTTGGATGGAAGCGTGGCTCCTCGTCTGAAGATATGTGATTTTGGGTATTCCAAGGTACATGTTCTTAGGCCACTGGGAAATACATGGATCACTGACTGATATTGTACCGTGATAATCATATTTTAAAGTCCATTGTCCATTCTTAGCATTGATTCACAAGCAGTGTGCTTATGACTTGCACATACATAATTACATATCGATTTAGCATGAAGCTTGGTTCTGATAGAAACTGCTGCCCACATAATTATGTATATGCTTTTATTTGAGTTTGCACTCACTGGATTTTTACCTTTGCATAACCTTGACTTATTTAATTCTCAGTCATCTGTTCTGCATTCACAACCAAAATCAACAGTTGGAACTCCTGCGTACATTGCTCCTGAAGTGCTACTCAAGAAGGAATATGATGGCAAGGTAAATTATTTTTTCATAATGTGTTCCTTAATGATGTACTTATACTTAGTATCTCTTTCAGTTTATCAATTTTGGACCTATTGATGAACAAATTACAACAATTTCATTTGAAGTTAGTAATTGAATTTAGTTAAATCCAATAACTGATAGTTTGGAGATGAACTAGTGTGATCACCTAATCTCTTATTGTTTTTGCTGGTGATACTGGTGCAACTGGTTTGACTTTAGATTTCACCACTTCGTAAGTAGGTGTTGAATCCAATTATGGATGTGCCTACATCAGAATGAGCCACTGTTGAGATTATCTAATGCACCTGTCCTCCAATTTTATCCCCTTTTGGCTGAACTAGAATCCAGGCTTTGCTTCAAATTCACTCGATTTTTCAACTTGTTCTCCCACCATATTTGGCCAGATTCAAAGAACATATTTCCAGATAGCCTTGAGGAGAAATTGTGACATTGCATGATTTGGGGCTTACTGTGATCATCATCATCATCACTACTATTGTTTTAATGTCATTTTTTTCATCATCATCATCATCATTGTTGTTTTGTTGGCATTTTATTTTCATTATTATCACCACTTTTGTTTTATTGTCATTCTATTTTTTCTACATTGAATTTTTTACAACTTGCAAAAGACAAGCAATTTATGCGATGGTTGCAGAATCACTTTATGTATTTAGGTTCCATGTGGCATGCACCTTCGGACTGACAATTTGAATAGAAGACTTTCTTCTTTAGTTGGCTTGTAGATCAGGACATTTACTTTATTTCATTTGTAGTTGGATTCATGAGCTAACCTGATGCACCTAGGAGTAGGTTTATTTATTATGATTAAGATGCACGGTTTATCCGTACCTCCTTTCTTCTAGCTCATATATTGAAAGTATCTCTGCCCTTGTTTAACAGCCACAGTTTTTGGGAAGACCATTAGTTCACACAGCTATCTAATTGTCCAATAAAATGATAGTTCCTGAAGAGTCGGTACATGAAAACCGTAATCTGAGGACAGCCTTTATGCTTATATTCAAGAGCTTTTGTACATAGTTTTCTATTAATGTAGGAGTGATGCGCCAACTATGTTTGGTCAGCCCATTTTGGTTTTGCCTATTCTGGATTTTCCTATAGTTTTGTCAAGAAATCAAAGCCAAATAATAATTATGCTATTCAAAGTGGTTATTATGCTTTAGTCATGTGTTATTGGCAGTGAATGTGTCTCTTAACATTTCTAGGCTTCTTAACTATGGTTCGTATATGGTGCTTTTAGAGTTTGTAAAAGTATTTATTTGATTATATTTTAGAAAATTGATGCATTAATGCAATGACAATTGTAAGGTCATCTTGTGTCTATATATATGGTAGGAAGAGAGATAGTAAAGAATTTGGAATGAAATTTCTGTTAAAATTTCTTTGGATTTAGTGGTGGATTCCACTTGTGATCTCTTTTTTCTTATTTACTTTCTCTATATCTTGATCTTTTTCTTTCTTTTTGCTTAGCCCCCTACTATTTCTGGCATCACCTATGGTATATAAAATAGTTAGAGTATCATTGGACTGTGTTTCCTTTTAATTTTTTTTTTAAAAAAAAGAACTCTTAGCATGGGATATTATATGTGTAAATTGAGTTTTGTGCTATACTTTTTCAGATTGCTTTTAATAGTAATATAATTTGTCAGTTATATTAGACCATGCTAATTATGTTTCTAAGGATGGAAGGAAGCTGGTTTTATATGTGCACATGCCAGTCTATCATCAGAAAGTTTTAAAATACAATTTTGCTGTTCAGACCAGAAGTGCTTGTTTATGGTGGCTTTGTGTTACCCTGTTCTTCTTTCTCCTTTTTCCCATTTTACATGGCCATATGAATGCTTTATGGTATTGTGGTTCCCTGGCAAATTAGTTTTTGAAATGGTGAATGTTACTTGTGATAATCTTGATATTCTAGGCTATCCAAGAAGGAAGATTGTTGGCTCTCACCAAAACCAGTGATGAGAGACAGTGTCAAGAAAGTTGTTCAAGTGCATGAATTAAGTTCTTCCTTTTTATGGCTAAGATTTTTCTCTCCTGGACTAGCCTCCGAAAAGAACATGGTATGTGTGAACCTTCAATAGGCAGATGTTGGGGAGATAAATTTCATCATCCAACCACCACCGTGCACCCACCCGCCCCCAAAACCCCCAAACCCCACCTCCTTTTTTGCATCTAAGAGCTTTTCTTAAGAATAGATCAAGGTTGAACCTAGTGAAGAAGATCAATTCAACGATATATATCTTCATCTCGAGATAAATGCAATTATATATTAAAGCCTAATTTGTTCCTCCTTCAATATAAGTACACCTTTGTTCAAAGCCAACTCTTATAGGTTTTGTGATGGTTTTCAAATGTCCCATGTTTAGAAATACAACTTCTAGCTACTCTAGGGTGTTTTAAAAGATGGTTGTAGTAGGGGGCAGTCGAAGGACTGCATAGTGCATATTGCAGCATGGAACTGCATATGTGGGTGCATATTCGATTATCTTTATAACTGTTTAAAACTAAACATAATTAAGTATAACAATAGCACTAATAATGATAGTGATATTTTTGGTGACTAATGACAATAACAATAGTAACTAACATTTATGCTTAATTTTTAGCAACTAACTCCTAATGGCAATAATCATAAAATAAGTAACATTCTAATATTTACTAATACCCATATTAGGCCCACTTAAAACCATATCAAACCTAACCATCAACTAGAACCCACTTCCCCTGCTTGGACCCATATAAGTATGGGTTGTGCATGTGATTCGGAATGAGAAATTCTTTGTGCACCACGGGCGGTGCACAACCGCGTGCACCGCCTGCGGTGATTGGCTCACGTGCGCTGCGCTCCAATTTTTTATATTTTTTTTTCCGGCCTCGCACGTAAGCCAATCACCGTGGGCGGTGTGCACGGTTATGCACTGCCCGCGGTGCACAAATAATTTTCCGATTCGAAATAATAAGCAGGCTCACATGGTAGCCATATAATACCAAGCAAGCTGTATATGTGGCTGCACAATGATTGGATCTATTTGCATTATTACCGGGCATGGTAACGTATATAAGCAATGCAGTGCGATCAAGGGACCGCATGTGCTTATATGGGTGCATGTGTGACAATGAAAGAGCAATCTTGCATGGAGAATAGATTGTCTCGAGTGCATTATTTGTGAATGCTTTGTGGGGTAAAGATGTATGTATAGCATATTAGACCAGGTTGACCCTGAAAAAGCAATCATAATAATTAATTTAAAACAATTTTAGTTTCATCAAAGTGGTTTTTGGTTTTCAGTTCAAAGTTTAGACCATTTTCTCTCGAGTGCAGGGTAAGCTCAAGATCAAGATGCAGGAGTGAAGAATACAACAAGAGTTAAGAATATGATAGTACTGTTTTTATGCAACTTCAACATGCCTTGGAGTTTCTCTCTTAGAATGTTCTTCAATTGGGAAAGTTATTGAGGCAAGCACAAGAAATTTCCTTTATTGTTGGTTAGGATTAGATGCCTTATGATAAGTTATGATAATGTTAAAATGGTATAAACATACCTTGCTTACATTCTGGTAAAAAAGCTTTATATGGACCTAAATTAGAGCCTCGGATTTACTTACATTTCCCATGGTTAAAATAAATTGCAATCACATATGTAAGTTCTGTATGTGCTAATTCACCCCTAAGATTTGTGTATAGCTAAATAGTTGAGTAACTCCTTTGGAGGATTCCAGTACTTTCTTCTCTTCTTCTTCTATTCTATCTGTTCCCTTCTTCTTTCTTCCCCTTATAAATTTAGTTGAATTGTGGAAAATTATTAGCAGTATTATAGAATAATGATAGGATGTCTATTTATGGTGAGCACTCTAACAATAAGGAACCTTTGAGTGTTTTTTAGCATGATAAGTGTCAAGGATTTATGTGCTTGTGCTTGTGGGAGATGCCATATAGCGTTGTGCTAGCACATGCTGTGCCTTGCCAATTCAGTTTTTAAGATGAAAAAGAACTTAGTAAAAAATACTTAATAGGTGCTGTGCTAACTCTTGTTGGGTGATTGTACTAGCCAGCATGGAGCAGCACATGAGATGAGATCTCTAAGTAGCTACAAGTATCGAGTTGGAATATGTTTCTTGGGAGGAAGTTAATTCCTCATTTAATGACTGTAGGATAGAATGGTTCTTATCAATATTCCTTGTTGCATACTATTTGTAATGATTGGATCAATGATTGGGTCTGATCATAAGTTAGAATTATGGAGGAGGGCATTAGAATCTAAGGATTTTGGGTTAAGCAGGACCAAGATGGAATATATGGAATATGGTTTTAGTAAAACTAGAAATGGAGGTGGAGTGAAAATTAAGGATCATAAAATTTTGAAGAGTGATCATTTTGTTATTTAGGATTAGTTGTTCACAAGTTAGGAGAGATTGAAGAGGATGTTATTATAGGATTAAAGTAGGTTGGATAAAATAAAGTGCAACTGAAATATTATGTGATCGTAGGATACGTGTCAAGTTGAAGAGAAAATTTTATAGAATTGCATACAACCAGCAATGCTTTATGGTACAGAATGTTGGACAATTGGAAAATAATATATGCACAAGATGAGTGTGGTTGAAATGAGAATGTTGAGATGGATGTGTGGTAATAAACTAAAAGATTGAATAATAAATGAAGTTATTTGTAAAAAGGTAGAGGTGGCACCAATTGAGGACAAATTGAGAGGATGACTTGGATGGTTTGGATATGTACAATGTAGGTTGAGGAGTGCACCAGTATGGAAGTGTAATGTGATACATGAAGAAGAAAGAGGGGTAGAGGTAGACCAAAAGTCACTTGAGATCAAATGGTAAGAAATCACTTGAGACCCCAACAAGTTTTGAGGATCAAGGCTTAGTTGAGTTGGTAGATGGGGAGTAGATGGTGGTTGACGTTGAAAGTAAGCATAGATGATGGTTGGGTGGCAATGCAAGGGTAGCTAGTGATGTTGAGCGCATTCATTGAATTAGTTTCGTAGGATTCAATTTACAATCCAAGATGGCATTTTACCCTTTGATAGGATTGTAAAGCTGACCTAGTGAACCTCCATAATAAGTTCGAAACAGTGCTAGTCATGTCATGCCTGACACTTCAGAGACATTTGCTGTAAACTCTTTTGTATTTTCTTGTAAAATGGGATGAAAAGATTTTACCCCATTGGATACTGTAAGTAGAAATGTCACAGTTGTTGATTGGGTTGAAAAATTATGGTAACAACTGAAATAAAATCTCTAAATGTTGTAATATGCTATATAATTAAGCAGGTAATGGTAATATTTATAACCCAACTTTGGTACTTTTTGTATTTCTCCGTGTTGTAGCGGCATGATTCTGTGTTTTCTCCAACAGGGGTTTATTGTAATCATGCAGAAATATTATGTAATTGTCTAGCCAGCTTCTCACCCTAGTTCACGTGTGAATGTTGACCATATGAGTATGGGTAGTTGAAGGACCTAAATATTTCTATGTTATTATTTATGTTCTACACAGGTCTAATAGATGTGGTTGCTTGCATTGATCATATGCTTGCCGTGTCAGATAATTTTTTGACAAAGTGTTGATGGATAATTGCTTGTGTTGGTAAATGGTAAAACTTGTGTCACTATTATTGCATTTTCCTCTTATAATCTTGAGCCTTTTTAACACCACTGCAGATTGCTGATGTGTGGTCTTGTGGGGTGACTTTATATGTGATGTTGGTGGGAGCATATCCTTTCGAGGATCCAGAAGAGCCCAAAAACTTCCGAAAGACAATACAGGTATTTTATATGATTTTTAAATTACCCTTATGGTATAGTTGTGGTTCCCAACCACTTTATCATAAAGCTATTCAAAATATCATCTGACCTAATAAACTCCAATTGCAGCGTATATTAGGAGTTCAGTATTCAATTCCAGACTATGTCCACATATCTCCTGAATGCCAACAACTGATCTCAAGGATTTTTGTTGGCAATCCTGCTATGGTAAGTACTCCATCCTTTTGAAAATACCTAGTTTTATCTGGATGAGTTTGTCAGGCCATGGAAGCACTCAAATCTGAGCTACTACTCTTTATATGCTATCGTGTAGGGTGTGGCTCAGAACTGAATTATCGCATATGTTTGTTTTAAATGCTCATTATGATATTAAAAGGGTATAACTCCAGCAGTGGTGGCATTTTGACTGAAAAGCAAGTGGCTTATTTTTTTGGTTAGAAAAATCATAGTGAGGTCGTTAAAATGAAAAATATTAGAGACAACTTAGGAGTTGCCCCTATGGTGGTGGAGGTTGACTTGGATTGTATGGGCCTCTGCAAGTGAAAACTGCAGCAGCTCCCTCATGGAGGAACTTGGGTTGTGTTGAAGGGCGTGGAAGTATCGGGCAACCTCAGAAAAACATAGAAATCATGAAAAGAATTAAGACCTGCAGCAAATTGTGTCATCGGGCTCATTCTATTAATGGGTTTCCTAGTCTGCTTATCACTGCCTGATTACATTTTTTTGGATTACTTCACTGTGAAATATCATCCTTTACCCTTTGGGCATATAGTCATCTGCAGATTTGGCTGATGCACATTCCTTTTGCATTATAAAAGTATTTGTCTCTATGGTTAATGCTTTTGAATGACATGAAGTTCACTGAATTTTGGAGCAGTTTTCAGTTCCATTAGAGAGAATGGCATGTCATGTCAAGTAGCTGTTAATGGCAGTCTTACGCTTGGTCTATTTTTTTTTCTCATCGTTATTTCTTGTTAAAAATGCATAAAATATGCTGCAAAACTCACTGCCACCATGCAGGCTAATGCTGTAGAATTGTGATCACTTTGACATGGTTGATGCCCGACTCCCCCCCACCCCCCACCCACCCAACCCCCTTTTTTTTTTTTTGTTATAGAAAGCAATCTTGTTAATTTTAACGCATAAATGTGCAGAGGATAACAATCCCTGAGATACAAAACCATGAATGGTTCTCGAAGAACCGTCCTGCTGATCTGATGGATGACAACACGATGAGCAACCAATATGAGGAGCCTGACCAACCCATGCAGAGTGTCGATGAGATAATGCAGATTATAGGTGAGGCAACCCTCCCTGCAGCTGGCACTCATGGGCTGAACCGATATTTGACAGGCAGCCTAGACCTTGATGATGACATGGAGGATCTTGACTCAGATCCGGAGCTTGATGTGGACAGCAGCGGGGAGATAGTCTATGCAATGTGAGTGTGTGGTTGGCCTGGTTGCTAAGATGGGCCGTTACCTCTAGCATAAGATGGAAGCATCGAACCAGGATGTTCGATATACCTGGTTGGCAGACTGGATGGTCAATCCCACTTATATCCTTCCTCAGCCTTAAGGGGACATGTATTTATCTAGAGTACACAACCTTGATGCTGTATGGGTGTCATGTCTGCAGGTTTGGATAAGTCCTCTCTCTGCTGGCTCTGTTTATTTATTCCCCTCCTTGTTGTTTATTATCTGTTATAATTAACAATCGTTACTTGTCACGCTAGCCTTTCAGTTTTTTCTGGTAAACAAAGTATGTAATCACCTATTGCCGGGTTTTCTGCTGCTTTAAAACTCCACTCACTGCCGCCGTACTTTTAAAGAAAATTGTAACTTACGGTGCTTGCATTATGTAAAAATTTTCTCATCTGTTGATCCTGTCTCTGTTCGTAAGTTCATTGTACGATTTTATGTAAGAATTCTCTACCTTACGAAGCTTTAGTATAATTTAAATCAACCGCCCTGTGCTTGTTTAGTTTGATGGTATACGATGTTACCCCCAAAAAGGTGATTCCTTATTTTTACCGGGTCTGTCCTGATGGCCTATTCTCGTAGCATTAACCCATGTCGCTAGATTTTTTTTGGGTTACCACATGTACATAGCATGCAGGAAGCCATTCAAAAGGGCTTTGGGAAGATTTTTAGTCCACAACCCAGTCGAGGTTATCCGAAGATCAAGCATATCTCTTTCTGCGTCCTTCCATAACGAGGCCATTTCTTCATCACGCATCACACGTCCCAAAGGCTTCAATAACGGCGATGACCAAGGGATGTTCCTCAGAGAACATTCTCTCGTGTCAATTTTCTGCAAGCTTTCGAGGTTGCCAAATTCTTCCAGGAGGTCTCCGAGGTTCACAGACGCTGACAGACAGATTGGGGAATCCTCTTTAATGCTCGGCAAGGATACACCCATAGGATCCGTAGAGAACCTGGCTTACCAAATTCGTATGGCAACGGTGACGGATCATGACAGTTTGATATGCCGATGCTCTCCAGAGTACGGACTTCGTAGATGCTGGAAGGCAACTCGATTAGATCAATGCAGTGAGACTGGAAGGGCGAGGGAATGAAATGGAGAGGTCTACTTTTGATCCTTGAAGGCTGTTGTTAGGTTCACATTGGATGAGGAATAGTTTGTGCAGGTTATTCAGAGGAACTGTTGTTCCTGGTAGAGGTGGGACAACCTCCTCAAGTTATATAGCGCAGTGAAGCTAGATAAATTTTGCAGTACCGTGCTCATGTTGCCATAGTCGATCAACACCAAAGACTTGAGCTTTGCCATTGTGTCGATGAATGGAGGCAAGAAATACATGCCTGAGGACAAATTGAGAATGAGAACCTAGGGCATGGGAAAGTACATTTGGAACCAGTCTGTTTCTTTCATTTCAAGAGAAGTTCATTTAAGCCCTCTCACTTTAGAGCAGAAATTTCAAAGAGAGAGAGATAATTGAAACAGTAGGAACTGTAGGCATATATGCCTCTACCGAAATGATATTCTAATTGGAAAGAACTTTGGAACAAATCAATAATAGAGGGAGTCAGGTACCATGAATTCCTTTTATGGATGAGACCTCAATCTCTATTCAAGAATCTGATGACCTAATGATAAGGCTTTAGTAGTTGTGCTCTGCACTTGATTCAGTATTAGATGATAAGGTTTCAATGGCCTGTGTGTGCTGGTGTCTGATCTGATTGAAAGAAAAAAGCCGAACTGTAGTTCACCTGGAGGGGAAAAAAAAAAATGCATGGGTATTTGGAAAGAAAGAAATCAGCCATGTACATGTTTTTGTTGTTGCCTGTATGAGTTGCAATCCGTGCCTCAAAAGGTTGATCCTTGTTTCTCTCCCACTCCCTTGGAAGTCCATCTTCTCTCCTAGGCATGATCGATCTCTTTCTACCGTTCAAGGGCTCAAGATTGCTCATGTGGAGAGCCAGGTCCCTCGAGGCATCAGGCTGGGTAACAGAAACCTCACTGTAACTGCCATAAATATCTCCAGCTCCATTCCTTAAGAATTCAAGAGGATCGAAGGCGAGGCTATTTTACTTAAAGCATGACCGGTAACTAAGATGATAAAAAGTTTTGAGCAATAACCAAGATCATATGTTCATGGAAGGGATTTCACTGCTCATGAAATCATGAAATCATGGAAGGGATTTCATGATTTCATGAAAAATAGGATGAAGATATTTTTAGCTTCTTAAGAGTCATAAATACTTTAAGTTATTCCTTCTATGCAATTTAGACTCCAAACTTGTCCGATATGACTCAAGTTGAACACGTCAGATCTTATAATTCTACGAGCGAGAGATTAATCTCTCTGTACACAGGTTGATAGATAAGAATATCTTTTGAAAAAAGTGTTGACAATTAATCATGTCCAAGAAACAAGAAGAGTTTGCAGACGACGCATCGAGAGAAGTCCAGGGTCCCATGCCTTCCGAGTTCCGATGTTTTGGTCCCGCTGGATTAACCTTGAGGCGTGCGTGACATAAGGCTCAGCAAAATTCTATATCTTATGAAGCTGAAATCAGTTTAAATACGGATCAAATATTAATATATTAATATTTATATTTATTTTATTTAATAAATATAAATATTAATTAAATATAAAATTTTTTTATATTTATATTTATTTTGAACAAACATAGGTACAAATCAGATATTTGAAGCCTTTATACAAAATATAGATATTTGTCGGATGGTTAAATTTTATAACTAAAAAATTAAAAATAATATTAAATAAATGATGAATAAATTAATAATATATTAATATAATTATATATATTTTTAATTATTTTTTAATTTTATATAATATTAAATAAGATTATAGATAGAATTGAATATTTGAATATAGATCTAATAGTTGTCCATCAATATTCATATCTATTGGTCAAATGCTCGCATTCTTGTTCATATGCGAATAAATTTGGATATAAAAATAGATTCGGATGGATGCTCTTCTCCTAATATTCTAACTTAAGGATACGGAAGATAATGTAATCCGGCACGAAATAACCCTCTTGGAATGTAATGTCAGATGCTTGTGCTCCCGAGTTGCCCTTTTTGATCGGAGAATCTTAACCAAATTTGTGGAACAAGTGAATAATTCAGAGACAAAATAGAAAGATGTCTAAAAAAATTTTTTTTTTAAAAAAATAATCATTCAATTATTTTGGTAAAATAGTTCTATTTGATTGGGTTAGAAGGTATAAGTAAAAGATTATAATCTTTTGCGACTTTGCTGCCCATGTCCGCCCATCCCACCTAAGTCGGAGCTCAGGCCTCCTGGCCATGATTCTGTAGCTTTATTAATCAAGCTTGAGTGAGGGCCCACATTTCTTACGGTGGCATACAAATTAGTCATAAAGGTATAAAGTTAGCAAATATTTTATGTATCATGGGCGATGCAGCCTGCATGCACCATCCGAAATGATTGACTTATGCATGAAATTAAAAGAAATTTTTTTTAAAGTATGATGCTCTCCACACGTGAGCCAATCATCGTTGCATACGAGACTACACGGTCGGCGGTGTAGAATAAAATTTTCCTATAAAGTTAATTGATTGCTATGGTGGCAAATATAAAGTTGGATTATACATCAAATATTGAATGTTTGATTAAAAAAGTTAATAATTTTAAAATTATTAAGGATCCATTTGGTTAAGATATATTAGATTATGAAATAATTTAATAATTTTTAAAAATTATTTATTTTAAAAAATAATTATAAAAAAAATTATTATATTTGATTGGTGAAAAAATTATTTTTAAAAATAATATTAAAAAAAATTATTACATTTAGTTGAAAATAATTTTATATAAATTTATAAATATATTCTTCAATATAAAATAATTTTTTAATACTAAAATAGTATTATCATCTTTAATTAATTTTTAATATAATAACTATAGTCATATAATCTTTTGCATGATGTCATCTTCATCTTAATTTTTTGATAAAAATATTTTATTAAAAAAATTTTGAAGAATATTAAGATAAAATTAATAATTATATATATAGTTTTATTAAAATTATTTTTATCAAATATGAATTATCATCATTCAAAAATTTATCAAATATTAATCCTTCATAATATTTATTTTATTTTTATTAAAAAATAAATATAAAATTTATTAACTTTTTTTTATTTTTTTAATATTAAATATAATAATCTAATATTATTATTCCAAACCAAAGGGCCTCCGAGGGATTATTCGCATCAATCCCCGTACAAAATCGAGGTGACAGAATAGTTCCGGCCAATAATTTCTTCTCGGAAAGTGGGACCCATACCCTTCATTTAAAGAAAGGAAAAGCAGCGCAAAACAAAAGATCGCTCTCCGAAGCCACGAGTGACACGTTGCGTTTTGGACCTTTGCGAATGCAGGTGGTGTCATGGTGACCATGAACGCGTCGATGGCCTTAATGCTACCATATCTTGGTGGGTATATATTTCGTCCGCTTCCCATGCTTTAGAGGGGAAGGTGCGATGGCTCTCCCAACGGGAATCCAACTACGCTGTCGATGCTCATCCGAACGGTCTCTTTATTGGTGCATATTTATCATCTCCGCGGAAGAAAAGGATATTTAGTGTGGGTCCCCAACTATAACCTAACCTTCGTATAATCCACTTTGGTGGACCCGCAAGGAATTCATAATCTTTGGTTCTAATTAACCAGGCGCTTGTGCGGTCCAGACTCACATGCATGTGAAATATTCACTGGTTTTAGAAACTTAGCCTTTACAAGCTGTGATGTAGGGTTTTGTTTTGGGTACGGTACTTCATTATATTATTTTATAAGAAGATGGGAGTTATCTCGACCGTCCAGTAAGTAAAGGTATTTAGGAAAATTTCATGCTTAGTAATTACCGGCCCCTAAAAATAGGATACTAACTCTCATTATTTTTATTATTCTTTCTTCAAATAAATATTTTTAATAATTTATGTTCCAGATCTAAAGTTAGCAAGTCAGATCTCAACCCACCTCTTTTTTTTTCTTAATATTTTTTTTTAAAAAATATTTAAATATTTTTCATCCACCTTCTTTCGGATTGAAGTCCTATTCATGTACCTCTCCATCATCGACCTATTCATCCATCTCTCTCTAAATTCCATTTGTCTTCTTGTTGCCACATTCTTCATCCACTTCTACACCATCATCCGATGGTCTTAGATAGGAGAAGTATGCCATATATTATCTTGACCATGCAAAGGACATCGAAGCCGTTGATCTGGAGGTGCCCTTTGATGTCGATAGGGCTGAAATCGGATCGGATATGGATCGAATAGCAGCATATCCATATTCATAATATAAATTTGGATACAAATATTATTTAGATGCAAAAATTAATATCTATATTTATTTCAAACGAATACAGATATTATTCGGATACTGAAAGTATGAATATAATTATGGATATAACTTAGATAATTAAATTTTTTTAGATGCTCTTAGTGAGATTCCATTCAGACCCCTTCCAGCAGCCTGAAAGGACCTCGACGCATGCCTTTGCTACTCCATCCGAACTTCAGCTGTCATGTCCCAACAGGCTGGTATGTTGCGACAACAGATACTATCCTCTATAACAAATTTTACGTAGTTTCGAACGGTCCACTACCAGATGGTTGCAGCTGTCACTATCAGTTTGTTACGAACTCCGTCTATATAAGAGATCCTCTAGATATGCTTTCTTCCTCAAGCTCCTGATTTCTTTCTAAAAACTGCTAGAGCTCTCTAAGCACTCCATTTCTGTTGGCCGAAAGAGCTGACTTGATCGTCGGAGGATCTTGTCGAAGCCACCATTCTCGACTCCGAGCGAAACTTATTTTGCAGATCGTCGGCAACAACCTCGTCCTCTCCGACTCCAGCACCGATTCCGACGTCAATCAGATTTCGCACCAACAAATTTTATGATTATAAAATTAAAAATATTACTAAATAGATGATAAATTAAGTTAATAGCATGTTTATATGGTTGTATATTTTTGTTAAAAATTAATAAATATTATATAAAATTATATAGAATTACATGTAGATTCGCATATTCGGATACGGATCAGATAGTTGTCTATCCATATCTATATCCATTTTTCTCTGATGGATATGGATACTAGTCGGATCCTCAAATTTCTATCCATATTCGAATTGATTCAGATATGAAATAGATCCGAACGAATAATATCCATACTACTTTCATGCTTAGATGCCGGTGATAACCATCCTATGTTCTCTATCATTGAGGTTGAGAGAGGAGAGACGAGTTCTAAAAATCTCGAATCTCAAATTATTTACCTAACTTGTAAGCTATTTCAATATAAAATCATCCATATAATTCAAATTATTTAACATACGAGCCATTTATTCATCTTGAATTGGATGGCAAAAGAAACTCGTGATAAAAATATTAAAAATGCTTTTGAGTACCTTAGCAAAATTCTATAAATCTCAGCTCAAATTCCGCTTGCAACAGAGATCAAGAAGAAAGTATTCAGGGAGCGGCCGCTGGTCCATAAATTAAAGTTATGGTTAACGTAGACATGGATAAATCATAGATGCCATTCCTTTCTCTACATATATATATTATCATTTTTTTTTTTTTTTTTTTTTTTTTTGAGGAAACTCCTTTTCTACCCTTCAATTCTGGTCCATGATGTGATCCGACCGCGCATCAACGAGTTTGCGGAGGACCGCAAAGTTTTGCAACCCAACAAAGACTTCCAATAGGAAGTCGATACCAATACGTTTCATCTATTGTTAGTACAGTGTTTGTGGCCAGCATGGCGATAAAGAGGTATAACGTTTTGTCGTCTACGGTAACAAAAGTGCAAAAGCCAAGGCGTTGATTGAGCGGTAGCACGAGTTTTGTGGGTTAGACTGCCAATATAGGTAACCTAGATTCTTTGTGCGATTTTATAGGCAGCTTTCTTTCTTCCTCAACGGTAAATATTGCTGTAATTTGATCTCATCTTAGCACCACAGGATAGCAATTTACTCCACCCCATTATATCCTATGTTATCCAGCAAGTTTTATTTGATCTTTAGTGGATCCAGACAAAAGTAAAAATCCATCTTCAACTTGATCTAGCTATATATAATTAATTTTTTTCAAATCCCCTCTTCGAGATAAAAAAAATAATATATATATATATATATATCCGATCTAATTTGTTCCACCTACTTTATCTAAATAAGTATAGGACAGGCACAGAAGATCGCTCATCCGGGATCTACTGCCATCCCTACTTAGCATTCATCTATGCCTAATTTAGTTTGCCAATCTTTGACGATCGCTTTGCCAACAAAGTAAATAGTGATTACCATTCTAACTAGATATACTTTGAGAGTTTGTATCCTTATTCTACTCCTTTTCCTAATATTCTTTGCCTTCACCACCATACAGAGTCATTGAAAACCTAAAGGTTAAGGGAAACGAAGAGCATGAAGTTTGAAGCTTAAGGAAAGCTTACGAATGCAAGGTTGAAAGAGTGGTATAAAAGAGTCTTGAGAGCTTCTCCATGCTTGGTAAATACTCATCTTGTGTTCCATTAAAATTAAACATATCATATAACTATTATGTCAATCACAAAAGACTTCCAACTTTCAACTTTGGGACCTTATTAGCTCAATTAGAAAGGGCTGAGGACCCTACCTACTTACCGAAATAGGAAAACCATCATGCCAAGTTAGTAATTAATTAATAAACCTTTACCTTCCCATCTGGGTTTCTCTTTCTTGCGATTTGAGCTAACCAGATGGCGTCATCGAATGAATCAAAAACGAAAAGGCCAACTTAGGCCCCAATATTTTTTAGATTTGAACAGACTGCGTCCAAGGAACAAGGACTTAAAACACATAATTTTAATACTTGTTGGAAACTAAGCACACCTGAGCTTAATTTACGAGCTCTCGTTATGGAGGGGTAATTTACAGACACCTTCTAGCGTTTAGGCCACGACACAGCCCCTTGAGCACGGAAGAGAACACCAAGTCTTCTTTAAATACTGTCCTTCTTGGAGTGGGGTTGCCCAAGCGGGCATCCGTAATCAAAAACAAGAAGCAAAAAACAAAGATTGTCACAAACGCCAACACATGGTTTTCTTCCTTTTTATTTAGTCAACAATGCCTACCCCACTCATTCTCTAAGTCATGGGTTCAGCTATGGACCATGGGCAAGCGGGTTCACATCACACTCATGGCATGTACGTGTGTGAACAATGCTAAGACAAGGTCACCATCGCATGATCACCCCATATCCATCCACCCCATGACTACTTTTCTATCATCCACCAGCCGAATCTATATTAAACAGTGTCATTTTTGGCGTCTTCCAAGCTTTATACATTATCAGCATAGCCAGAGAAAAATCTTAAAATTGACTATAGATACAAACTGAAAAGAAAAATGTGAAAGAGATGGACTCGGGACAAGATCTCCAGAGTTTTTAGCGTAGGGATGCTATAAGGATGACTGATACAACCAAGCACTCAAGATTGCTGCACCTTAATCCCGTCTACATATTTTTCCTTATTTTCTCATTAATTTTCGTGCTTGCTTTTATATTTGTAACAATATGAACAAAAATTCTGTCTTAAGATCACAAGAGAATTTAAGGATAAACAATGATATCTATCACTGACTTTTACTGAACAATTATACACCTATTCTAAAAATTACTTTCAAGTGCATCAAGTGTACTTGTATGCACGCATCATACATCAAGCGCACGTACGTGCGCACATGCACATGCGTATGAGCGAGTGTGTATTTATGCTGTGGCGTGGTTATGCGTGTGCATGGGGATGTGCGTGCATGCCCGCATGCGTGTGTACACGCGCAAACGTATACCGAGATAAATGTTTGCATTCACGTAAGAAGAGGGGGATAAAAAAGTGCTCTAAAAATACAAAGTTCAATACACTTCTTTCCTATATTCTCACTCAGGTTCTTATTTGTTTCGATGAAAGAAAGACGGGACTTCAAAGAAAGAATTTGTTAAGTGAGACGCACTATGAGCCGGTAAAACTAGTCCCCATGAAGTGGGAAAGCACTAATAACGGCTAAAACCACAATTTTCCAAGAAATACATAAAACTAATAGAGTACCTCTTTGAAAGCATTGAAAAAAAACCTAGCTTTCAGTGGTCCCCCATAGACTTCTAGGATATGGACAACCGCACTGGATGTGCTCCTAAATAAGTCTGAAGAAACCGAGTCATGCAATAAAAATCACTGCAAGAAACAACGCAAGAGAAGCAAACATGACCAATGCTAGTGAAGCGAACATGACCGATGCTAGTGAAGCAAACACAATGCCTGTCAGAGGTATCCTCAATGGTCCAGCATGACTTCATCAAGGAACAGAGTACCTTGCATTAGAGTGTTTGCTGTATTAGCTAACAACAGCATGCCTCAAACAGCAACTTCCAAGAGCTTCCTAAGGTTTCAAAAATCTTACAAGTGATACAAGGAACTAATATGCTACTGTCTTGCATGCACTCAATCCTTGCAGTCTATTGACATCTTGTTTGCCATGAAAATAAGATTATTGCAGAAAACATGACCAATCTAGGCATGACACAATTAATACAACAAAGTAATTCACACTAGACAATTTGAAATCATAGAGAACCAAGCAGACCAAAAAGCTACGCAGCTAAAGACTAAGCGGCTCCTCTCGATGTAAGATTCAAAACCTGATTGATACAGAACTTTCCTAATCTAGGGAAGAGCCAAGGAACATTTCACATGCATTGTTGTAGTAGTGCATAGGAAAGCGAATTTACATGCACCAGAAGTTAGGGAGAGTTTATCTGAGGTATCGAGTTGGGATCATTTCGTGGACTCTGATCGGGAAACCATAGAATTCATCATTCCTCACATCACCTTTTCTGATCTGGAAGGGAACCCACCAGGGGAGGCCTCTTTCACCTCCATTCCTGGCCTCCAGCGTGTTATCCAGCAATGTCCCAACGATCATTGCCACAAATGGTGCCGAAGAGAAGAATGAATTCAATAAGTCATTGAACTGCAACACAAAATATAAGACAATCAAAAGTATAAAGATAATCAAATAGGCATTTGTTTAACTGGTTTCTTGGTATTGGTTCATCTCCATTTCTAAAGATGAATGTTTATCAAATAAGAAATGTTTATTCTATCATCTAAAAACAGAAGAAAGAAACGATCCTAGGTACAATCCGGGGGCGGGGGTGTGGGGCTGGTGGTTGGTCTTATGAATGAACTATAGCTCATTCTGGGAGGGTCTTATGAAAGAGTCTTTTTCCAGGATTCCTACTCTCCTATTTATGTAGGTCGCATTCTTTTCAAAAAAATCATATCTTGTGATCTGTAACAAGGAAAAATATGTCTTTTTTGTTACATAACACCTATCACTTACCCATCCAGCATTTGTATTCGCAGGTCCATGCTGTGCAGAAGCTGTGAATTCATTGAAATACTGAGGAATGGATATACCAAGGAAAAGTGCAAGGCCTAGTATGTAAAGGTTCCTCATGGAGTTGTTGTTCGCAAACTGAATGAATGAGATACCAATAGCAGCTACAACATGTAGAAAGTCAAATTAGAAGTAGTATTGATATAGAAAATGACAAGATAATGATCATGGATAACCTAACCAAGATATGTTCATGAACTCACCAACAATTCCAAAGAGAACACAGTACATGGCTGCAAATATCGGGAATGGGATTGATGCAAAGAATGCCCCAAACTTTCCTGTGAATCAAGACACATTTTCAAAATTTCAAATTATCACGTAGAACTTGTTCCAAGTAGCATTTAGATGTCATGACGTACCAAAGATGGAGAAGAAAATCATAAAACCAGTTGATATCTGCACAACTCTCCGACTTCCTACTCGTGTCAATCCAAGGAGTCCAACATTTTCACTGCATCATCATTTCAGTCACAATGTTTAGAGACTATTTATGCACACAGTTCATCTCTCCACACCTAATAATGATATTACTACAGAAAGCTATTGAATTAAATTAATATATGCATCTTATCCTTATTAGAATGTGTTTTTAACTAAAAGCAGTACATTGTTGACCGACACAAGCAACTGCAGTGGCTTATTGTTGAAAATTTGCCAGAATCAATGACCTAACTTTAAAACAAGCCACAAAAAGAAAAAAGAGAGAGTTACAGAAATTCAATTGAAAAATAGATAGCAATGATGGAAGATCCAAGACCTCAATCATAAGTAGCTAGATTAACCTGCAAATGCTAATCAGTTCCACTTGGAAACTAGAACTCAAACAACCTAATGACACTAACTTCTTTTGATAGTTAAAAAAAATAACCATTATGAACATAACCAGTGCTATGATCAAACAAAATCCAAAAATACTATAGAATAAAAAAAGCCTATACCTACACTTTCATAGTTGCATCAGATTTACTAGAGTTCTTGAATTTTTCACTAACCATCCAGTTGTTGGTAATGAAACCCATTTGTTGGCATGCGAAATTGTTCATTTTTATAGTTATCACACCTTTGGTTATCTTCTCTTTACATTAGATGATGATGACCTTCTTGGTTTCACTTTCATCAAGTAGTGGCTTCCTAGAATTTTTATTGACCTTAAGTTCTAATTACCACCAGAGGTGGAAGATTACAAAGCAGGCAACTGATTCTAGAAGAATAATAATGCCTTATCTTCAAGAATAACCTGGATCTTTTCTGTGACCAGTCTTCATTTCCAAATACAAGCTATATCCTTGGAACAATGTCTAGTTCCCTAAAATTAATTGTCCCTCAATATTTTTATTAAAAAACAACTCTAGTACCACCAAAGTCTTATTATACTTTTAAACATTAGTCAAGCTTCTAATCACCATCATCATGAAGTCTCTTATTCTCTCAAGTATCTACTGATTAGTTTAGATTTTTTTCGTTCACTAATTTTCTTATGACTTCAATCGGTGTAGGAGGTCTTATTGTGGAATAATTCAAATAATGCTCCCACCTGATCCAACAGTCGTCCTATCATCATTCAGTGTCCATATCCATGGTATCATGACTTGTTATTGGATCTCTAAACTGATGGCAACAATGGAAGTAGATCTCAAACACAATGGGATAATAGGCTTGACTCAGACCCCTGCAAGCCCACCAAAAGGTCTAGTTCAAACCCCAATAATCCCTACCTGACCCGCATAACCACACAAGTGGCTTGAACTTAGTCAAGCCACCCAACTCACCCAAACCAACCACTGAACCATATATAAAAATTGGAAAAAGGATAAGACAGAAGCATGTTGGAAACCCAGATAAATCTGCACAACATTTTAAAGAAGGAAAAGCAACTTTCAATCCTGATCTTAATACTGCTACAGAAACATTAATGAATTCAAATGAAACTTTACCATGACCATTATGATCTAGTTGCTACAAGATTGACAATGGGGAGATAAAAAACAAAAGGAGGTAGTATCTGTTGTTTGTAGGAGGATAACTGAGATAAAGAAGGAAAAGAATGGGCCCCAAAAAAAAGAGCATACTGAAAATTTTCTTACATTGATGCAGATGAACCAGCTGCAGCCCCAAATATACCTTCAAGCAGCATCCCTACACCCTGTAATCATAAAAAGATTTATGTGAGAAATGAAAAACCATGAAGGACTCAATCAGAAACTTTATAAACTATCCTTAGCATTTGGCAACAGGCTGAATGCTACTTAACATGGTGCATATCCCTCTCAAACTCCAGGAAAAAATTTTCAGCAGTTTCCAGCATGAAGTAGTGCATCACAAAAAAATGTTTTTTCATTAAATATTAAAATCATATCCTTATCCTTTGAATTAGTTAAAAGGAGAAGCACATGATGTATTCTCCTCACAAGTGCAACTTATAAGGTGGAGCCACCTTTTTTTTCCTTCCAGTTTCAACATGAGTGATTTGTACTCATACTTTGAACTCCATAGATCTAACATTACACTAAGACTGTGTCCTGGAACCTACACTTGTATCTTAAATTCCAGATTACTGAGCCACATAAAATCACTTGGGATTCATAGAAATCTTATTCCTTCATAGGCTTAATATTTAAACAAACCTGAAGGCCAATACTTCGACTGAGCACATGTGCAGGAGGTGGCGTAGCACCTGCTAGGCGTGCAGCTGCATAATGTGCTCCAGTAGACTGCACTAGATGTAAATTGGCAAGCATATAAGCAGTGGAAGAATTTGTGAAACAAAATCACTGCAGGATAGAGCTACTTCAGTCATCATTTTGTACCTCAACAGCTGCAACAAGTACTGCGCCCATCATTCCAAATACATGACTTGCAGTAAATATTGGAGCACCCCACTGAAATGGATATGGAATTCTAATCCTGAAACAAGATAACGCAAAATGGTAATGAATGGAAAGTTACCTCTGATGGCAGAAGTTACATTAATGCAAATAAGGCTTGGTACTGTTTGACATCTACCATGGTGCAGATGACATAAGGTGAGCCCTATCGGTGCGGCAATGTTGCTTAGTCTTCTCAGAAACATTCTTGTATGCACCACCAGCCGTAAGAATGGCAGCAAAAGACCAGACAACTACAATGCATAAAAGCAATGCAAACTTCTCAAACCAGAGGTATGTCCTCTCATGGATGTGCTTCATGTACTGTAGGAAGAATTTCGAGAAGTTAGATTGGCTGTTTTTGTGATACAAAATCTATCTGACATATGACATTGCTTTATGAACACATTACTTGTTGGACGAAAACCAATAAAATTAGCATTGGCAGTCCAATCTCCACACATTTTCCAACCTACGCAGATCAAGGCAACATGAAAAATGTTCACACTCTTGATGTAATATGAGTCATTTTCTGATATTGTTAAACTTTCATAGAGCCACACCTGAGGGAATCCTCGTTCAAACAACCCAAGACCAACAACACACACTACAGGCACAATGACTACAGGACTGAAAAACCTGGAAAACTCAAATTACAATCAATCATATGGAAAATTGTGATAAACGAAATTTTAGCATGTAAAATTAGGTAAATGTTTGGACTAGCTTCGAAGATAATGAGTCCATACCTCGAGAAATTTCCCCATGCCTTGCTGTATCCAATAATGATATTAAGGAAGGAAGACACAATCAGGGCTCCTTGAATGGCTCTTATAGTGTGGACAAATCTCTGCAATCACCCTGAGAAAGGATCAGTAAATTGATAGGAAGATAAAATGAACTTAACTGCAAAATCCGTAAAGCTATTTATTCTTTCCCACAGGCTAGCATTCGTATAGTTTTATCAACAAATCTGAAAACATGTAGTCTATGAATTTCTTAGAAAAAAACGTTCATGAAGCATCAACTTCAAGCAAAGCAAAAGGCTGCAATACCTAGAAACTTGCCTTTGGCTGCAAGAATCTATGCCAGATAATGTATTCAGAAATTCTTTGGTTGTAGCTTTAAGATTGGTAGAGTTAGGCTCTTGCAAAGTGTTCAACCAAGTATGACGATGCTAACAGTGAAGATTTGTTATTTTATGATTCAGTCTAGGATGTAGGTACAAAAATGACTATGAAATGTCATTGTTCTGGTGTCCTTAGGCTAATTAGGAAGTCTAAACAAGAGATTTTAATATCGAAACTTTTGTGGGCTTATTTCTATGGCATAGGACTCTCATTGGATACAGTCTGGAGGCTGCATCATTAATAGATGTCCAACCAATTCCTCATACTGTAGGAAACTTGATTTAGAAGTTCAAAATCCCATTTAATGATATCACTGTTCATGACATTGTGCTAGAGTACCATTAACAATTACCAGAACCTGATGCCTTTTCTCTTTTATGTCTTTTAGGAACTCAAATTATATAAACAAGTGACCGCTAGGATATGGTTTTGGTCCAAATTTTGAGGAGGAACTTGATTGGAGTCAATTTCATGGATTGATTGCTAATTTTTCTTGGATATTTCCTTCCCAATTTTAAGAGTCCTAGTTTGTTTGTAAGAGAATCATGAAAAGTCTACAAAAGGGCCTGTTTAAGGCTGGATAAAATAAATTTACATGGTTTACTTTGAAAAGAAATATAGGGTTTCTTTGACCAGGTTTGGCCATTCTCCCTCTTCTTCATCTCTTTTTTATTATATTTGATCTCTGCTGCTATCATCCCTGTTTTCTTTGCCAAAGTTCATCTTACTTGCTGCATAAATATAAAATCTGTGATCTAAATTCTATTGCAGGACTAAGATGGACCTCCATGAACTGACAAGCTTCAGGTAGAACTTGTTCTTTGGACCTATACCTCATCTAAAAATATAAAGCATGACATATTGCCTTTTTAGTTTTATAATCACCAAAAAATACACCTTGTATCCTGCTTCCTGTAGCAGGACATCAAAGTGAATTCTAATTTAAACCCTAATTTCCAAACCACGCAAATCTAGCTATACATAAGCAAGTCTTCCCATCTGGACCTATATCTAACATGTAACTTGGAAGTTCTAAGGAAATAGTTTTTGATGTTCTCTTTCATATGAAATATTTAAAGAAAAATTATAATGTACTTATTCTTTTCTATGTTCCCCATTACTCCCTTTTTTTCCCTCTTGCTGAGGAGGATGCTTGGATACATCTGAATGCCCTATTCATGTCCATGTTTATGCAACAATGAGGTAAAGGAAAACCTAAAGAGTGCAGAAGCTAGCAAGAATCACCACATCTACAACTTTTTTAACTTAAGTTGTCTACAGCCAACACCTAAACAACACTACTTGGAAGTTTGTAGCAAAGAGCAATGCCCCACCCCCTTTTCTTTTTCTCCCTTTCTTCAAAACAAGGCAAAAAATTTAGAACAACAAAGATTTCTCAAGTGCAAAAGTTGCCTTTTCCTGATTGATGGTCTGCATAAAACTTCTGATAGAATTCTATCAGAATAGGAATCATATGAGGTATGAAATGAAGGAATTTAGTGCCCATTACCTCATGTTCATCTTCATATTCCCGTGAGGAAAAGTCTTTGATTATTGACAGTACTGGGATGATAAATGCAAAGGAAGCATTCATCACTGTAGGAAGCCGAGTTCCGATCAATGTTTGGAGAAGTGTATTTATTCCGCTCATAAATAGAAAAGTCTGAATAATCCGAGCCTTATCCCCCTGTTTGAAAATTAATCCAAGAAGACAATCTCAATTTTATGTAAAAAAAAGTCAAACACCAATGTATCATTGGAAATATAATAAGATGAATGTAGCTTACGTTGTTTCCGCCCATCTTAGGAACAAGAAAAGTAGCCAGCATAACAATTGTTCCCAACATCACGATGTAGTGTTGGAATGCAAGTATAACCGCTTCCCCTGTGAATTTCCAACCATTTGTTAAGTGAGAAATTTAGCACAAACCACTCATCATCTGATCAAGCTACTAGAATGCTGATGTAGGTAAAATCAGGACGAACAGGGTGCAAAGTAAGTAAATCCAAGAAAGCATAAAAATAATACCAACTGCACCATTTCAAAAGAAAGAAACCAAGGATTAACTTTAGATAGTAAGAAAATAAAGGTGTGAAGTGGATATCCAAGGATACTCCAATAAGGAGAATGTCTTGGCTTTGGGTCAAAGTATGAGAAAGAGAAGGGGGAGAGGTAATACCATATGGATGGAAGAAGTAACCCCAAAGAACTTGCATTCATAGCATGCCACCCTTGATAGGAGTGGCCACTAATAATTGAGTTACAGTTTGATGGCTACTCTTATTTTTATGGTAATTAAACCACAGAAAAAAAAATACAATGACCAAATAATGAAATTTGGCAAGGAAATTATAAATAAAGTTTTGCAAGAGGATGTGGGACTAAAAGTTACAGTCTTATCCCAGTTTCGAGATGTACAGAACAATTTATAAGATTCAAAAGATGAACATGTACAAATTCACATGGTTAAATAACCATACAGAGACCACAGCAATTTTTCTGAGTAAAAAGGGAAAATCCAATCTGCCTGCAATTGAAAAAAGTACTTAAAACCTATATTTAAAACGCAAAACTTAAAGATGCCCAGCATGCTTAAAGAGCTCCAAATCAAACCCAAAGCTCCGATCTTTTTTATCTTGAGAGAAAAAAAGAACCATAAATTCCAACAATAACAGCCTACCCACCACCAAAAGAACACGAAAAATCAAATTTTGAACACTTCTACGAATCCACCTCGAAGCAAACCTAGATGGCAGGAAACCAACAGAATGGAAAGGTAGATCCATCAAAAGAACAGAGCGGAAAGACAGAAACTGAAGAAGCTAATAGGAGACGAAAGAGCTCACCCCATGGGGGGTTGGAATGGACGCAGAACTGGAGATGGGGTAGCTGCTCGTTGGGCGGGTGGACGGCGCCGCTGCCCACCACCGGTTGATGGAACAGCGGCGGCACGGTGGGGGGGGGCGGTCCCTGGCCGGGGGGCGGGGGGCCTTGGCCGGGGGGCGGGGGGTTGGTCTCCACCATCTTTCTTCTTCTTCTACAATCTTCGGCAAGCTTCTTCCACCTCTCCACCAACCTTTTTCCGCTTTCTTTTTTCTCTCGTTTTTATCAGGAGTGGTAGTGCAGCATGGAGAGAAGTGAGAAGAGGACAAAATTGCGGCAGAGAGCCTCATCTCATCTCAAAGAAAACAGTAGATAAAAACTTAGAGATTTTTCAACAGCACAAAAAAAAAAAAAAAAAAAAGGAAAAGAAAAGAAAAAGATAGTGGTTTTTTAATATTTTATTTTGATAAAACTTAGAGTGGGCTTTCCTAAGCCTTTTCGGGAAGATCAGAGTGTACGGGCAAAGCTAAGGGAGGGATTGGTGGGGGTGGGGTTCATGGAGCTTCGTACACGCCGGGTTGGTGGTCGATGCATGTATTTACGAGGATGCCCTGCCATCCAAACCGGATATTAGGTCTGCATCCGACCCAAAACCACCGGAAACGGATCCACTAACACAACCCTCTCCGAGAACCCCAGTTTCTTCTTCTTGTTCTTTATATTTCCCCTCTTTAATTATCCGATCTGAGATAACCAAATAATCATAATCTATCAGTAATACAGAATATCATGAGAGGATGTTGCAGAGTACTGCATCGTATTTTATAATGTGCTGTTTAAGTAACTATAAATCAAAACCAAAGCTACGATCTATAGATGCTAATATATGATGTACCGTGAAGCTTTGCGCTATCCTCTGTACCTGTGCCATGTGCCGCTGCTGATTGGGTTGAGATCCGCCCACCTTTACTTTTAAAGGAAGTTAAATTATAAAAAAGAATAAGGATAAAATAGGAAAGCAAAAAAAGAATGCTATAAGTGTGTTGGAGTCGAGGGGCCAGAGATGTCTGGTGAAGATACCCTTTGTGCTGTATCAAGCAGCGTTAGGCTTATCATAAATGTTAAGAGATTTTATTTTAGCTAGTTAGTCGTTGATTTAATTTTAAGATACGTATGATTAGAAAGATGTTGGACTTTGAAATAAAAATAGAAATAAGTAATTCTCATTTTACCATTTGATTGAAGGAGGTCTCGTTACCATTTTAATTTTTAAAAAAATAGAAATATATCTGAATCCCTTAAAATCTAATATGTATTCTTTTTTAGAATTTAAATTTTATTTTTA
This sequence comes from Cocos nucifera, assembly GCA_006176705.1. Lineage (NCBI taxonomy): Eukaryota > Viridiplantae > Streptophyta > Magnoliopsida > Arecales > Arecaceae > Cocos > Cocos nucifera. The sequence goes on from QRFJ01000186.1 coordinate 761,355, forward strand.
TTCTAATTTTAATCATAAATCAACCTAACTTTTATTCTAACCTATTCCCATATCCATCGAGCCTAATGTGCCCTTATAAGAGTGATATATAACCTGATTAAAGCTTAAATCTTTATTTAATATTATATGTTTCTTCCATGAAGAAGAATGAAAAAGTAATCAAAGTTGCTTCTTGATTAGTGATTTTCATATGTCGTAGATATCACCATTGCAAAAGCATCGGGATCATAGGGAGCATCCAAGTCTATATGTTCTTCTATTGGCTTAATCACAAGTCCTCTTTTATCCTACGAATTGATTTAGTATTTTTGTAAATTAGAGAATTAAGAATTAAGTTTGTCTGATGATTAAAATTTAAATCAAAATTGAAATGAAAATGAATTAGAATAGAATCGAAATGGTATACATTTGGTTGATGATTAGGATTAAAATCAATTTTGAATACCAAAGGAGGGTCATGATTAAATTCAAATATTTTTACTTTTTTTTAAAATCAAAATTAAAATAATTTTTTTTTGAATAAAAGCTTGGAAAATGCCAGCCAAACGCTTGGGAATGGAAGTCACACGTCCCCAAAGCGCGACTCCCTCAGGTAAAGACACCCTAAGGGCAGAAGTGGAAATGCGGCTGGTGATGAGGGGACACGAGTACCATGAAGGGTCTAAATCTCCGCGCCAGATCACGTGGTGGCAAACATTAAAGTATGACCCATCCAACGGATCCCCATGCTTAGCAAGGTAAGGGTACAGAAGTCGGCACCGACGCGTCCGATGGATCCGTCACCCAACCCTCAGATGTTTCCGGGATCACAAACCTGCTCTTCTCAGCGGCCATCCAACCCACCGATATGCAAATATTCGCACAACACGCGTACATAAACAACAGACGCACACATATATAAACAAGCTGAAGAGGAAAAAGAATTATTACAATTATATATATATATAACAATTATTACACCAACTCAGTCATGGGAGTCGCCACAGTCGCTATGCATTAGTTGCTGCGGCCATAAATGAAAATTACTAACCACATGCTTGACGATTATTATTAGGGGCCAGCCCAATGTGCTACAGAAATAGGTGGGTGGGTACTCGGCCCCAGAGCATTTTCCAAATCAAATACTGCACATGAGGTGGAGTATATAGTTCCCATCCTACGGAGTTGATCAGTGATGGATCGCATTATGAGCTATAAACTCTCTTTCTATTATATAGTCTCTGTGTGATCTACAAGTAATTCCATTGGAAAGAATTTTCTTAAAAATATATTCAATTCGAATTTTATAAATTCAAATTAAAGAAATTCCAAAATAGATTTTAAGTTTTATTTCGTTTTTGAAAGTTTAATTTATAATTAGATTTTTTAATGTGATGACTCTTGATCCCGAGCAACTATTCAATCTTACCGACCAACATCGTCTAAATCAATTTTGGTTATCTTTCTGGACCAATAGATCATCAACATCCATTCATTGGGATCTGAATGATTTGATCTACTCCTATCCATCCAAATACACTTGCGATGGTTTTGCAAACCAACATATTAGAAACATCGACATTTGACATCATAGAAGGTAGGTTTGCCGGCCATGGGAATCTTAAGGAGCCCGAGGCTTTGAATAGGCCTCCTCTGTCTGTGTCCCATTGCCCAAGCTACCAAGTTTAATTTTACGGGCGGTGGTTGGGAGGATTCCCCACTTATGGGATACCCCGTCCCTCCTCCCATGGATTCAGGTCCCATATATGTGCCTGAGCAACTGCGGCCATTAAACACGAGTCGAAGCATGCTTAGCCATTAAACTAACACAACCTTGACGGCTAAAGAGAGAATACCATGTTTCCAACCAGCAATATTGTTTTGCACCCTCCGAGTAAGATGCTGGTCCCCAAGACGAGGGGTACATTTACCAGAGTTTTCACCTCTAAGATGTGTCGTAGGAAACTCGCTCTATTGAAGTGATCATCCTTGCGAACCTGCGATGCATCTAGATAAGCACGCAAATACAAGATCTACCAAGGTTAACAATGCTGCTCGGGTACCAGGTGGTTAATCTCAAATTTATATTGCACTCAGAAGATTTTAAATATTTATATATGATAAAAAAATCTAAATAATATCTTTCATCTAATTTTTTTTGGACAAGATCTTGAATATTATCATTCATGGTATCATATTATGCCCTAGTGTAGAGTGGATATTTTTGAAATGATCATGATATTTATGATTAGATTTATTTATATTAGGCTTTTAGCTTGATGAGATTGTTGAAGCTTATGGATGAAGATTTTAGTTCATTACAAAAAATGATTGACAAGAAGACCTGCTAATACTTTATCAACAAGAGAATTAGCCAACACTTTGTAAGCAACATTAATCCTTGATAGCCCTTGGATGACCTTTCTTAGGGATCAAAACAATATAGGTTGACCTTATCATAGGGCAACATACCGAAATGATAGGGATGGGTAATAGCTTCTGATGATTAATCTTATTTATTTATTTATTTATTTATTTGGGATTCGCATGATTTGATACTCGTTAGGATGATAAATTTTTGAAATCAAATTATTAAAAATAAATTATATATAGAGAGATGATTGGACTCAACTCGATCGGATTTCAGTCCATATATATATCTGATTGAATTTTCGATTGTCGGATCAGTATGCATGCATCCAAAAAATTGCACTTGAAAAAAAAAATAGATACGCACATGTGCTTAAAAAAAAATAAATTTTTTCAAATTTTTTAGACACCTTTAGGCTGAACAAAATTAAAAAAAAAATAAAAAAAAAATCTTAGACCTAAAAAAAGCTATAGGAAAAAAAAATGCCTGTAGGCATCTTTTTCTTTTTTTTTCTTTTTTTTTGTTCTAAAATTTTTTTTCTAATTTTTTTTTAATTTTTTAAATTTAAAAATATTTAAAAAAATTAAAAAAAATTTCAGACGCAAATATGTACCTATTTTTTTTTTTCAAATACATTTTTGTATTGATCCAATGATCAATGATCCGACTAGATATGGATTCAAATTCAATCCAACAAAATTAATTCAATTTATATCTTTCTCTCTCTCTTTATATATATATATATATATATATATATATATATATATATATATATATATATATATATATATATATATATATATATATATATATATATATATATATACATATGAAGCGCAAGCGGAATAAAGTAGTGGAGGTGAATAAATCGGCGTACAGTTACGTTGGTCCCATCTCTTCAAAGATGCCAAAATTTGAGAGTGATGAATCTAATATATAATTAGTTAAAAAAATTATTGCATCTCCACCATATTTCTCGAAACAACGACAGCAACAACCACAAAATATTATATATATTTTTTTATTTATAAAAATAATATTTTCCAATTCAAGACTTCATCTTAGTTGGTAAATTATTTTATTTAATGAATAATTATTCCAACAAATAATATTATTTTTTAATTTTTTTCATCATAATATCATTTAAAATATATATAAATAATAATAATTATTTTATTATAAATACTGATGACAAAAAAGGTCCATTGACTGACGATGCCAGCATGATTTGAAACCTTGACCGGTGGATAAAGGTCTTTATCTGATGCAAGCGGACAATACGTATGAGGTGGAAAGTTTGCAAGTAGCGGGTCCAAACTTATTCCCCTTGATCTGGAAGGCATATTCCTAATAGGTAACATCAGCCGTCCGAAGCCCGGATGAGAGCTATGCGCCAAGGAAAAAATTCCTTCCGGTCCACTTCAATCCCACATCGACTAGAAATTCCGGATATTGGCCGATAAAAGATAGCAAGGTTCAGAAAATGTATTGGATCCCGGACTCCCCATTGCAATCCTCATTTCAAGAATTATTATATGAGAGGATTATGTGACATTTTTCTAGTGCCACTCATTGGTAATTCTATCAATATGTCTAGAGAATGAAGTAGATCATGCTCGAGCATACGACAAGCCCACAAATATTTAAAAAATAAATATGTCTAGAGAATAAAGTAGATCATGCTCGAGCATACGACAAGCCCACAAATATTTAAAAAATAAATATAATAAAAAACTTGAATACATAATAAAATAATATATATTATAATAATATCATAATTTTAATAATATCTTACTATGACATCGAATTTGATCTAGACAATACTTTTGCACAAGGAAGAGAGGAGATAGAACATAAGTAAGTGACCTCATCAAAACAAGCAATATTTTTAAAAATCAATAAATCATTGGTTATTATCAAAAAAAAGTAGAATGCTGAAGTATTGAATGAGATTTGAGTACTATCCAATCTAAACTTGGGCCACTAGGAAATCAAATCTATCATTTGATTCAAATTCTTTCCATCCATCCATCATGTCTAGAGTACGATAGATTTAAATTTTTAAAACTCGTTTGCTGTATGAGTGAAGTATATTGATTGGATATAAATAGGATCATGCATAGAACAAGCCCACAAATAGAAAGTAGAGAGCAATGAGAGAACAGAATATATTTAAATATAAATTATATTTCAGCATAGCAGTATTCTATAACAATTGGAGATTGGTGTGATGGTAGTGAAAAATAAATCTAATAAAAAACTTAAATACATAATAAAATAACATATGTTGCAATAATATCATAATTTTAAATAATATCTTACTATGACTTTGGATTGAATTTTGGGCCTGGCCTTCAAAGAACCAGGTTGGGATGGCCTTGAAATATGAGGTCTGATTTCAGTTTGAATTTGAATGTAGTCTTGGCCCTGCTTGAGCCGACCCAGCTCCTGGACAGATTCTAAATTTCTGTGTCACTCTCGGATCATTTGCAGTGCCACTTCTGCACTGTAGAGATTTGGACTGGATAGCTGCCATCTTATCTACCATTGAGGATCCCTTTCAGCTTCTCTTACCGATCATTATCAAAAAAAAGAGAAGAGAGAACATAAGTGAGTGACCTCATCAAAACAAGCAATATTTTTAAAAATCAACAAATCATTGATTATTATCGAGAAAGCAGAGTGTTGAAGTGTTGGATAAGATTTGAGTACAATCTAACCTAAACTTGGGCCACTAGGGAATCAAATCTATCATTTAATTCAAATTCTATCCATCCATCCATCATGTGTAGAGTAGGATAGCTTTAAATTTTTAAGACTCGTTTGCTGTATGAATGAAGTATATTGATTGGGTACAAATAGAATTATGCTCGAGCATAGAACAAGCCTACAAATAGAAAGTAGAGAGCAATAGGAGAACAGAATACACCTGTTGGTGCAGAAATCCATCGCCGCCGGAGGTCGCCGCAATCGAGGCCGCTGGGCGCCGCCGGGGACCTGCAAAATGAAGTCCCATCCGAAACCGATGGGGTGGTGGCTCCGGCAGGACCCTCCGACGGTCAAGTTAGTTTCCGGCCAACAGTAATGGAGTGCTCGGAATGAGTTCCGGAGCTTAGAGATGTGGAGGGGAGCTTAGAGAGTCGAGAGTTCAGAAAGCTCAGCCTTAGTATGTCGGGAGGGGTCCTTTTATAGCGGAGCTTAGTTGATGGTGACGGCTGTGCCGTCTGGCAGAGAGTCGTCGGGCAGCATGGAGTTTGGTACGGAGAGGAAGGCGTCGTCCGGTAGATCGTGGGAGCCATACCGGCGAGTCGTGGGCCGCATGGAGTCCGGTACGGAGAGGAAGGCGTCGTCCGGTAGATCGTGGGAGCCATACCGGCGAGTCATCGTGGGAGCCATACCGGCGAGTCGTGGGCCGCATGGAGTCCGGTACGGAGAGGAAGGCGCCGTCCGGTCTTGCTGCAGGCGACAGTTCGTCCAATGGAGTTCGGACTTGTAACAGAGTTCGGCCGAGGGGGAAGCTGGGGGAGTTCGTCTGGCTGAAGGGTCGGCCATCTGTAGAGTTCGGCCGCGGGACGGTTGCCGAGGAGTTCGACCGCTGAGAGGCCCGAAGAAGCTCGGCTGGCCAGTTGAAGGACTTCGGTTGCTAGTTGGTTCGGCCAGGGCTCGCTGAGGAGTTCGGTCGCCTAGGGTCGGTCCGAAGGGGTTCGGCCACTTGGGCTCGCCTGAAGTCGGTCCGAAGGAGTTCGGCCGTGGGGTCCGAAGGAGTTCGGCTGCATGGGCTCGCCTGGGGTCGGTCCGAAGGAGTTCGGCCGTGGGAAGTCCGAAGGAGTTCGGCTGCATGGGCTCGCCTGGGGTCGGTCCGAAGGAGTTCGGCCGTGGGAAGTCCGAAGGAGTTCGGCTGCATGGGCTCGCCTGGGGTCGGTCCGAAGGAGTTCGGCTGCATGGGCTCGCCTGGGGTCGGTCCGAAGGAGTTCGGCCGTGGGAAGTCCGAAGGAGTTCGGCTGCATGGGCTCGCCTGGGGTCGGTCCGAAGGAGTTCGGCCGTGGGGTCCGAAGGAGTTCGGCTGCATGGGCTCGCCTGGGGTCGGTCCGAAGGAGTTCGGCCGTGGGAAGTCCGAAGGAGTTCGGCTGCATGGGCTCGCCTGGGGTCGGTCCGAAGGAGTTCGGCCGTGGGAAGTCTGAAGGAGTTCGGCTGCATGGGCTCGCCTGGGGTCGGTCCGAAGGAGCTCGGCCGTGGGAAGTTCGGCGGGCGGAGGGAGTTCGGCCCGGAGCTTGGCGCAGGGGAGTTCGGCCTCTAGGCAGTTCGGCCGTGGTAGGGGCTCGGCCTGGCGCCTGGCGCTAAAGCTCTTCAGCGGCTACTGGTTACATTGGGCTGAGCGTCGGGCCGGGCTTCGGCAGGAGCGGGATTTATCCCCAACAGTAGCCCCCCCACTCCCGAGTTCAAAAATTGAAGGAAGGGAGTACCAAAACAGGCGGCTGCCGAAGTCTTCTTCCAGGCTCCGCATTTGTGTTGCAGCTGAAGCTCGGGGGAGATCTCATCTCCAGCCAATATTGACGCTGAAGTTGAAGTGGGACTCGTTTCCAGCCAAAATTGGTGAAGCCGATGTTGAGGCCGGGGTCAATGTCGCCCCCCGTGATCAGGGTCGGAGTTGACATTGCCTAAATCAACCGAAGTCGACTCGGGGGAGACCTCCCTTTTTTGCAGTCAGGGTTATGATCGCTTGGGGGAGATCCCGTCTCCCGCTGATGCTGACACCGAAGTTGAAGCTGAGGTCCGAAGGAGACCTCGTCTTCTGCAGTGAAGCTTGCCGTAGACTCTGGGGCTCGGCCTTGGACCTTGCTCACGTTAGGATGAGGTTCTCCTCTTGTTCCCAACGGGCTGTGGGGGCACATGGGGACCGTCGTCCTCGCCTCTCCCCCCATCCCGTCCTTGATGGACGGGGCCTTCGACTTTGCTCACGCTAGGACGAGGTTCTCCTCCTGTTCCTAGCCGGCTGTGGGGGCACATGAGGACCGTCGTCCTCGCTTCTCCCCCCATCCCGTCCTTTGTGGACGGGGCCTTCGACTTTGCTCATGCTAGGATGAGGTTCTCCTCCTGTTCCTAGCCGGCTGTGGGGGCACATGAGGACCGTCGTCCTCGCTTCTCCCCCCATCCCGTCCTTTGTGGACGGGGCCTTCGACTTTGCTCACGCTAGGATGAGGTTCTCCTCCTGTTCCTAGCCGGCTGTGGGGGCACATGAGGACCGTCGTCCTCGCTTCTCCCCCCATCCCGTCCTTTGTGGACGGGGCCTTCGACTTTGCTCACGCTAGGACGAGGTTCTCCTCCTGTTCCTAGCCGGCTGTGGGGGCACATGAGGACCGTCGTCCTCGCTTCTCCCCCCATCCCGTCCTTTGTGGACGGGGCCTTCGACTTTGCTCACGCTAGGACGAGGTTCTCCTCCTGTTCCTAGCCGGCTGTGGGGGCACATGAGGACCGTCGTCCTCGCTTCTCCCCCCATCCCGTCCTTGGTGGACGGGGCCTTCGACTTCGCTCTTGCTAGGACGAGGTTCTCCTCCTGTTCCTAGCCGGCTGTGAGGGCACATCCGGACCGTCGTCCGAGCTTCTCCCCCCATCCCGTCCTTCGCGAACGGGGCTTTTGACTTTGCTCGTGCTAGGACGAGGTTCTCCTCCTGTTCCTAGCGGGACATTTTCGCTCGCTTTTTTTTTTTTTTCCAGCGACCCTGAAACGATAGTGTCGAGCAACAAGGTTTTATTGAGGGAAACTATTGGTGGTACATTCTCAGGTTTTCTGAGTTCCAAGGTCGGGGAAGCGCTAGTCCTCCGAGCTCCTTTAGGCGATAGGTTCCAGGTCGGATGACCTCTACCACTTCGTACGGACCTTCTCAATTTGGGACGAGCTTCCCTCGACTCTGGGGCTGAGAGACGGCTGCTCGTCGGAGCACCAAGTCTCCAACTCTGAACGCCTTGCTTTTGACTCTGAAATTGTAATACCGAGCCACCTTCCGTTGGTAGGTGGCCATCCGGATGCGGGCCGCCTCCCTCTTTTCTTCTAGAAGGTCGAGGTTGGCTTTGAGGTCCTGGGGGTTGAGTTGCTCGTTGAAGCCCACGATTCGAGCAGACGGAAGTTTGAGCTCGATCGGGATGACTGCCTCGGTGCCGAAGGCCAAGGCGAAGGGCGTCTCGCCGGTCGGTACCCTCTGCGTTGTTCGGTATGCCCAGAGGACGTGGTAGAGTTCGTCTGCCCAGGCTCCTTTTGCCCTGTCGAGCCTCGTTTTGAGGCCTTGCAGCAGGGTCCGATTGGTCACTTCGGCTTCCCCATTGGCTTGCGGATGAGCCACCGATGTGAAGTGGTGGGAGACGTTTAGTCCTTCGCAGAACTCGGCAAACCGGGCTCCAGCGAACTGTCGCCCATTATCGGTTATGAGGGCTCGGGGCAGACCGAACCGGCAGATCAGCGTCTTCCAGACGAAGTCCTGCACCTTGGCCTCGGTGATCTTCGCTAGTGGTTCCGCCTCGACCCACTTGGTAAAGTAGTCAATCGCGACCAGGAGGAACTTCCGTTGTCCGGACGCCGTTGGGAAGGGGCCGAGGATGTCCATCCCCCACTGCGCGAAGGGCCAGGGTGCAGTGAGCGGAGTGAGTTCGGACGCCGGCTGCCTTTGCACGCTGGCGTTCTTCTGGCAGCGGTCACATTTCTTCACGTATTCCGTGGAATCACGAAGTAGGGTTGGCCAGTAGTACCCTTGCCGAAGTAGTCTTTGCGATAGGGATCTGGCTCCCGCGTGACTCCCGCAGAGTCCTTCGTGGACATCCTGTAGCGCGATGCAGGCCTCAGAGGGTCGGAGGCACCTCAGCAACGGGAGGGAGTACGACCTTTTATATAACCTGCCCTTGTACAAGACGTAGCGGGAGGCTTGACTCCTGAGCTTCCGAGCTTCTCTCCGGTCGTGAGGGAGGACCCCTTCTTCGAGGTAGGCGATCAGCGGATCGATCCAGCTGGGCTCGAAGTCCGTCCGCAGGACGGCCTGAGGTTCCTCGGTGGTCGGGCACTTCAGAGTTTCCAGAAACACTTCTTTTGGTAGTTCGGCCGGGGCAGAAGTGGCCAACTTGGAGAGGAGGTCGGCCCTTATATTCCCGGTCCTTGGGATGTGCCGAATGTTGAAGCTGTCGAAGGCTGGTATTAAGTTCTTCACCTTTCCGAGGTACATCACCATGCTTTCCTCCCGCACCTCGTAGCTGCCGCCGACCTGACCGACCACCAACTGGGAGTTGCTATAGACTTGAAGCCGACCCACCTTCAATTCTCTGGCTATCTGCAGCCTGGCTATCAGCGCTTCATACTCGGCCCCATTATTGGTTGTGGGAAACTCGAAGCACAGTGCGTACTCGGTGACGATCCCCTCGGGGCTAACCAGGACCAGCCCTGCGCCGGCCCTGCTAGAGTTGGATGAGCCATCCACGTGCAGAACCCAGGCGCCTTCAAGAAGGTCGGCCCTTTCTTCAGGGAAGCTCGACCGCCACAGCTCGACTTCGTTGGGGCTTGGTCTCCCTCCGATGATAATCTCGCTTGATTCAAGTTCGGCTTCAACTGGTGCGGTGCATTCCAGCACGAAGTCCGCCAGTATCTGAGCCTTGATCGATGGCCTGGGCCGGTAATTGATGTCGAACTCCGTGAGCTCGATCGCCCATTTGGCGATTCTTCCTGAAGCGTCTGCTCGGTGGAGGACGGCTCTTATTGGTTGGTCCGTGAGGACCGTTATGGTATGCTCCTGAAAGTAAGGTCGGAGCCTCCTGGCTGCGATCAGAAGACAGTAAATTAGTTTTTCTAACTTGGAGTACCTGGTCTCCGCGTCCCTCAAGGCTCGGCTCACGTAGTAGACTGGTTGTTGTGCCTTCGCATCTTCCCTGACCAGGACAGCCGCCAGGGCCATTGGAGAGACAGCTAGGTATAGGAGCAGCCCTTCTCCAGGTTCGGGCTTTGCCAGCAGTGGGGGTGCGCCGAGGTAGTTTTTGAGCTCCTCGAATGCCTGTTTGCACTCCGCTGTCCAGCAAAAATCTTTCGGTCGCCTGAGGACCTGGAAGAAAGGCAGGCACCGCTCGGCCGACCTCGAGACAAAGCGGTTCAGGGACGCCACCTTCCCAGCCAGGCGCTGAACTTTCTTAATTATTTTCGGGGCAGTCATCTCCTGGATGGCTCGGATTTTCTCGGGATTTGCCTCGATTCCGCGTCTCGACACCATGAATCCTAGGAATTTTCCGGAGGTCACGCCGAAGGCGCATTTGGTCGGGTTCAACTTCATCTTGTGCCTCCTAAGCGCACCGAAAGTTTCTTCAAGGTCGGCGAGGTGGTCTGTCGAGGTTTGGCTTTTGACTAGCATGTCGTCCACGTACACCTCCATGTTGCGGCCGATCTGCCCCTTGAAGACCTTATTGACCAAGCGCTGGTAGGTGGCTCCTGCATTCTTGAGTCCGAAAGGCATGACCCGCGGGAGGAAGGAGTATGACGAAGTTCTTCTATGCGTCGTCCCATCTCCAAGAGCCTTTGATCCAGGAAGTCTTCGCGATCCTTAATCCCCAAGGTCTTCTCGCGGAATAGGTGCGAAGCCTCTCCCTGGGTCGAGCCGCGGTCCGAGCAGGGGCTCCTTGCCGGCTGCCCTTCTCTCCCGAGGGCCGGAGGTCGGGTAGCCCACATCGGTCGCTCCTGGACTGGGTTCCCGGGCTCCGGGGAACCCCGCGCCGGTCGAGTGGGCGCCGGACCTCGCGAATGCGTGGCCTGCACCGCCCGCACCGCCTCCGTAAGATCGCGGACCTGCTGGGCAAGCAGGTCGAACCGCTCCGCATCCACCGCGGGTACGGAGCGGGCCCGTGTCGCCGGGGCCGGAGTGGGAGCGGACGGACCCGAACGGGATCGGGCCGCGGAGGCTGCCGACCTCCGGGTCGAGGCTCTTCTGGGGGGCATTTTTCTTTCCAGAAAAGGAATACTGAAGAGGGAGAAGAGAGATCCGGAGCAGGGGAAGGAAATCGTCGCCGAGCACTCCTTTAAGAACAAGGGAACCTCGAAGGTTCAGGCCCTTCCTCTAGCGCCAATCTGTTGGTGCAGAAATCCGTCGCCGCCGGAGGTCGCCGCAATCGAGGCCGCTGGGCGCCGCCGGGGACCTGCAAAACGAAGTCCCGTCCGGAACCGGTGGGGTGGTGGCTCCGGCAGGACCCTCCGACGGTCAAGTTAGTTTCCGGCCAACAGTAATGGAGTGCTCGGAATGAGTTCCGGAGCTTAGAGATGTGGAGGGGAGCTTAGAGAGTCGAGAGTTCAGAGAGCTTAGCCTTAGTATGTCGGGAGGGGTCCTTTTATAGCGGAGCTTAGTTGATGGTGACGGCTGTGCCGTCTGGCAGAGAGTCGTCGGGCAGCATGGAGTTTGGTACGGAGAGGAAGGCGTCGTCCGGTAGATCGTGGGAGCCATACCGGCGAGTCGTGGGCCGCATGGAGTCCGGTACGGAGAGGAAGGCGTCGTCCGGTAGATCGTGGGAGCCATACACGGCGAGCGTCGGTCCGTGGGCATGGAGTCCGGTACGGAGAGGAAGGCGCCGTCCGGTCTTGCTGCAGGCGACAGTTCGTCCAATGGAGTTCGGACTTGTAACAGAGTTCGGCCGAGGGGGAAGCTGGGGGAGTTCGTCTGGCTGAAGGGTCGGCCATCTGTAGAGTTCGGCCGCGGGACGGTTGCCGAGGAGTTCGACCGCTGAGAGGCCCGAAGAAGCTCGGCTGGCCAGTTGAAGGACTTCGGTTGCTAGTTGGTTCGGCCAGGGCTCGCTGAGGAGTTCGGTCGCCTAGGGTCGGTCCGAAGGGGTTCGGCCACTTGGGCTCGCCTGAAGTCGGTCCGAAGGAGTTCGACCGTGGGGTCCGAAGGAGTTCGGCTGCATGGGCTCGCCTGGGGTCGGTCCGAAGGAGTTCGGCCGTGGGAAGTCCGAAGGAGTTCGGCTGCATGGGCTCGCCTGGGGTCGGTCCGAAGGAGTTCGGCCGTGGGAAGTCCGAAGGAGTTCGGCTGCATGGGCTCGCCTGGGGTCGGTCCGAAGGAGTTCGGCCGTGGGAAGTCCGAAGGAGTTCGGCTGCATGGGCTCGCCTGGGGTCGGTCCGAAGGAGTTCGGCCGTGGGGTCCGAAGGAGTTCGGCTGCATGGGCTCGCCTGGGGTCGGTCCGAAGGAGTTCGGCCGTGGGAAGTCCGAAGGAGTTCGGCTGCATGGGCTCGCCTGGGGTCGGTCCGAAGGAGCTCGGCCGTGGGAAGTCTGAAGGAGTTCGGCTGCATGGGCTCGCCTGGGGTCGGTCCGAAGGAGCTCGGCCGTGGAAAGTTCGGCGGGCGGAGGGAGTTCGGCCCGGAGCTTGGCGCAGGGGAGTTCGGCCTCTAGGCAGTTCGGCCGTGGTAGGGGCTCGGCCTGGCGCCTGGCGCTAAAGCTCTTCAGCGGCTACTGGTTACATTGGGCTGAGCGTCGGGCCGAGCTTCGGCAGGAGCGGGATTTATCCCCAACAACACCCAAACATAAATTATATTTCAGCATAGCAGTATTCTATAACAATTGAAGATTGGTGTGATGGTAGTGAAAAATAAATCTAACAAAAAAACTAAATACATAATAAAATAATATATGTTGCAATAATATCATAATTTTAATAATATCTTACTATAACTTTAGATTGAATTCTGGGCCTGGCCTTCAAAGAACCATGTTAGGATGGGCTTGAAATATGAGGTTTGATTTCAGTTTGAGTTTGGATGTAGTCTTGGCCCACCTTGAGTCGGCCCAGCTTCTGAACGGATCCTAAATTTTTGCGCCACTCTCGAATCGTTTGCAGTGCCACTTCTGCACTGTAGAGCTCTGAACTGGATAGCTACCATCTTATCTACCATTGAGGATCTCTTTCAGCTTCTTTTACCGATCTTTATCGAAAAAGAGAGGAGAGAGAACATAAGTGAGTGACCTCATCAAAACAAGCAATATTTTTAAAAATCAACAAATCATTAGTTATTATCAAAAAAAGTAGAGTGCTAAAGTGTTGGATGAGATTTGAGTACAATCCAACCTAAACTTGGGCTACTGGGGAATCAAATCTATCATTTGATTCAAATTCTTTCCATCCATCCATCATGTCTAGAGTAGGATAGATTTAAATTTTTAAGACTCGTTTGCTATATGAGTGAAGTATATTGATTGGATATAAATAGGATCATGCTCGAGCATAGAACAAGCCCATAAATAGAAAGTAGAGAATAATGAGAGAACAGAATATACCCAAACATAAATTATATTTCAGCATAGCAGTATTCTATAACAATTGGAGATTGGTGTGATGATAGTAAAAAATAAATCTAATAAAAAATTTAAACACATAATAAAATAACATATGTTGCAATAATATCATAATTTTAAATAATATCTTACTATGACTTCGGATTGAATTTTGGGCCTGGCCTTCAAAGAACCAGGTTGGGATGGCCTTGAAATATGAGGTCTGATTTCAGTTTGGGTTTGCATGTAGTCTTGGTCTTGCTTGAGCCGGCCCAGCTCCTGGATAGATCCTAAATTTCTGTGTCACTCTCGGATCGTTTGCAGTGCCACTTCTGCACTGTAGAGACTTGGACTGGATAGCTGCCATCTTATCTACCATTGAGGATCCCTTTCAGCTTCTCTTACTGATCATTATCGAAAAAAAGAGAAGAGAGAACATAAGTGAGTGACCTCATCAAAATAAGCAATATTTTTAAAAATCAACAAATCATTGGTTATTATCGAGAAAGCAGAGTGTTGAAGTATTGGATGAGATTTGAGTACAATCTAACCTAAACTTGGGCCACTAGGGAATCAAATCTATCATTTAATTCAAATTCTATCCATCCATCCATCATGTGTAGAGTAGGATAGCTTTAAATTTTTAAGACTCGTTTGCTGTATGAGTGAAGTATATTGATTGGGTATAAATAGGATTATGCCCGAGCATAGAACAAGCCTACAAATAGAAAGTAGAGAGCAATAGGAGAATAGAATACACCCAAACACAAATTATATTTCAGCATAGCAGTATTCTATAACAATTGAAGATTGGTGTGATGGTAGTGAAAAATAAATCTAATAAAAAAACTTAAATACATAATAAAATAATACATATTGCAATAATATCATAATTTTAATAATATCTTACTATAACTTCGGATTGAATTCTGGGCTTGGCCTTCAAAGAACCAGGTTAGGATGGGCTTGAAATATAAGGTTTGATTTCAGTTTGGGTTTGGATGTAGTCTTGGCCCACCTTGAGTCGGCCCAGCTCCTGGATGGATCCTAAATTTTTGCGCCACTCTCGAATCGTTTGCAGTGCCACTTCTGCACTGTAGAGCTCTGAACTGGATAGCTACCATCTAATCTACCATTGAGGATCTCTTTCAGCTTCTTTTACCGATCTTTATCGAAAAAGAGAGGAGAGAGAACATAAGTGAGTGACCTCATCAAAACAAGCAATGCTTTTAAAAATCAACAAATTATTGGTTATTGTCGAGAAAGCAGAGTGATGAAGTGTTAGATGAGTTTTGAGTACAATCCAACCTAAACTTGGGCCACTAGGGAATCAAATCTATCATTTGATTCAAATTCTATCCATCCATGCATCATGTGTAAAGTGGGATAGCTTTAAATTTTTAAGACTCGTTTGCTACATGAGTGAAGTATAATGATTGGGTACAAATAGGATCATGTCCGAGCATAGAACAAGCCCACAAATAGAAAGTAGAGAGCAATGGGAGAACAGAATACATCATAACATAAATTATATTTCAACATAGCAGTATTCTATAACAATTGGAGATTGATGTGATGATAGTAAAAAATAAATATAATAAAAAAAAACTTAAATACATAATAAAATAACATATATTGCAATAATATCATAATTTTAATAATATCTTACTATAACTTCGGGTTGAATTCTGGGCCTAGCCTTCAAAGAACCAGGTTGGGATGGGCTTGAAATATGAGGTCTGATTTCAGTTTGGGTTTGGATGTAGTCTTGGCCCAACTTGAGTCGGTCCAGCTCCTTGATGGATCCTAAATTTCTGTGCCACTCTCGGATCGTTTACAATGCCACTTCTGTACTGTAGAGCCCTGAACTGGATAGCTGCCATCTTATCTACCATTGAGGATCTCTTTCAACTTCTCTTACCAATCTTTATCGAAAAAGAGAGGAAAAAGAACATAAGTGAGTGACCTCATCAAAACAAGCAATGCTTTTAAAAATCAACAAATCATTGGTTATTGTCGAGAAAGCAGAGTGTTGAAGTGTCGGATGAGATTTGAGTATAATCCAACCTAAACTTGGGCCACTAGGGAATCAAATCTATCATTTGATTCAAATTCTATCCATCCATCCATCATGTCTAGAGTAGGATAGTTTTAAATTTTTAAGACTCGTTTGCTGTATGAGTGAAGTATATTGATTGGGTACAAATAGGATCATGCCCGAGCATAAAACAAGTCTATAAATAGAAAGTAGAGAGGAGAACAGAATACACCCAAACATAAATTATATTTCAGCATAGCAGTATTCTATAATAATTGGAGATTGGTGTGATGGTAGTGGAAAATAAATCTAATAAAAAAAACTTAAATACATAATAAAATAACATATGTTGCAATAATATCATAATTTTAATAATATCTTACTATGACTTCGGGTTGAATTCTGGGCCTGGCCACAAAGAACCAAGTTGGGATGTGCTTGAAATATGAGATCTAATTTCAGTTTGAGTTTGGATGTAGTCTTGGTCCAACTTGAGTCGGCGCAGCTCCTGGACGGATCTTAAATTTCTGTGCCACTTTTGGATCATTTGCAGTGCCACTTCTGCACTGTAGAGCTCTGAACTGGATAGCTGCCATCTTATCTACCATTGAGGATCCCTTTCAGTTTCTCTTACTGATTTTTATTGAAAAAAAGAGGAGAGAGAACATAAGTGAGTGATCTCATCAAAACAAGCAATATTTTTAAAAATCAACAAATCATTGGTTATTATCGAGAAAACAGAGTGCTGAAGTATTGGATAAGATTTGAGTACAATCCAACCTAAACTTGGGCCACTAGGAAATCAAATCTATCATTTGATTCAAATTCTATCCATCCATCCATCATGTGTAGAGTAGGATAGCTTTTAATTTTTAAGACTCGTTTGCTGTATGAGTGAAGTATATTGATTGGGTATAAATAGGATCATGCCTGAGCATAGAACAAGCCCACAAATAGAAAGTAGAGAGCAATGGGAGAACAGAATACACCCAAACATAAATTATATTTCAGTATAGCAGTATTCTATAACAATTGATGATTGGTGTGATGGTAGTGAAAAATAAATCTAATAAAAACTTTAAATACATAATAAAATAACATATGTTGCAATAATATCATAATTTTAATAATATCTTACTATAATTTTGGATTGAAATCTGGGCCTGGCCTTCAAAGAATCAGGTTAGGATGAGCTTGAAATATGAGTTCTGATTTTAGTTTGGATTTGGATGTAGAGAAAACTTGATATGACTAGTGGTCATGCATTTGTAAAGCCCAATGACAACTAATCCATAATTAATCAAAATTTAAAAAAAAAATATTTACCAAATGATTCTATTAATCCCTTAAGATGTCGGTCACAACTATTCCATGCACCAGAGAAGAACAGCAAAATGTAATAAGCAACAATGAGTTTTATAACGATGAATCCCATTCAAAATTTTGGTCCACCATGGATGCTCCAATCTCTTGATACGCAACCATATATAAGAGCTAAATGGTGGTCATAGTAGCAACTATCCAGCATTCGGTAATTCAGTGATCACAGCCAAATTGCAATAGGGATTAGCAATATTAAGACCATCAGGCTAAATGGAAGGTGGTACAGATTAGAGTTATTTATAATCAGTGAATGCTATTAAACAACAAAAGATGGAGTCAGCAGAACATTGACGTGAACCATCATGAACTATGAGTGACAATATTTTTCGATCCAGTGGATATCCGATTAGAATAGGATGAATTTTATCCGACCCAATTAAGAATCGGGGCTGACATGGGTTTTAGAAAAAAAATATTCAAAGAAAATTCGGATTGCATATGCAATATGGATAATAATATATCCCATTCAAAATCCACCCCGATATGTTCTTTATTTAAATTTAAAAATCCGCCTCCCTTCTTCTCTCTCTCTCTTGTTTATAGCAAACCCGCTCCCACCCTCTCTCTCTCTCTCTCTCTCTCTCTCTCGGGTTACCATCAAACCATGCTGCGCCCCCCCTCTCTCTCTCTTTCGGCGGTTGATGGATCCTCATGCTCCCCCACCCCTAGCAGTTGCTTGACGGGTCCCCACCTCCCCCCCTCTCTCTTGATGGCTGGTGGGTCCCCACTCCTCTTCTAGCAGTGGCCCGATAGGTCTCCATTCCTAACGGTGGCGGCCCATGTTGAAACCCTAGCCGTCATCTAAGCTTCTTCATTCAGCTGCTCCAAGCCTCCCATTAGATGGAGACTCATGAGGACGAAAAAACTAGAGGAAAAATATAAGAAAAAATCAACGAAAAACAAAAGAAAGATGGAAAAAAAATCATAGGTAAGAACTTTTACCACATAAATTGATAATTTTTTTTTCATTTTCGATTCTTTTTCTATTCATTTCATTATCTTTTTCTGAGATCTATGGGGAAGGAGAACATTTGAGGGAGATCGGAGGGTTCTTTAGGTTCCGATTGGGGTTTTTCCTCGAGCTGTGGTGGTGTGAGTTGGTCCCGGTTGGGGAAAGAGAGCATCTAAGGGGCATCGGAGGGGTTTTTAGATTTTAGTTGGGGTTTTCTCTCAAGCATATGAGATTTTATGCAAGTTGTGGCGGTGTGAGTTCGTCCCTTGAGGTTTTGAGAGCTTAATCTTGGTGGAAGCATAATATTTTGTAGGATTTAGGATGACCGGATGGGGCCGTTGGCTGCTAGGATGATGATAGAGATGGGGAAAGAAGAAAGAGAGATTGGTTCAGGCACATTCGATCGGATCCAAGTTGAATATGGGATGAATATGGATATAATTTTTCTACAATGGAGTGGGTATGGATATTAATCGATCTGACTCATATGTGGCCCATTATCATTCCTAATACGAATAAATCATGTAAGGGCAAAAGAACACTTATTATGTGTGCAATGTGCAACATGTCTCGGTCAGTGCACAAACTTTAAACTCCATCTGCTTTATCTGATTTGCCCAGCAAGAAAAGGGTGGAGCACTTATCCAATGAAAAGCACACCAGTTGTGTCTTCTGTGGCACCTGGGTCCATGGCCCAGGCTTAACCTGGTGCTTGATTCCCTGGATACGAACAAAGGGAGGGGGCCGCGCTCTTCTCATCCCACGTACTCTCCCACTCTCTCATTTTCGAAATATACCATGTCATCGCTTTGCTTCTCATCTTCCGCTCTCCCACTCATGCTCTCACGCTACCGCACACTCTCCCTCGCTCTCTCCCATGATCTCTCTCTCTCTCTCTCTCTCTCTCTCTCTTCCTCTCTTGCACTCTCTCACTATCCCATGCTCTTTCTCACGCACTCTGTCTCTCTCTTCTTCCTCTTCTTTTGTTCTTCTTTTCTTGTTTTTCCCTGTCTCTGAGCTAGCCTCGAAGAGGCTTCGTTGTGCCATCTCCCAATCCCGCTCTGTCATGGGGAACAGAGCAAGGTTGGTGGCCGTTTTTCTCGTTATAATGGCAGTTGATTCAGAAACCAGGATTTTGAAATTTTTAAAATTTTTAGGAATTATTTTAAAATATGAGCATAGATACGTATGTACGTTTTTGGGTGAATAGCTCCTAATAAGAAGATTAGGTTAACTTGGATATTGGCATCCGTGAGGTAAGTGATCTAATGTTTCTAATATAATTTTTAAAAAGTTTTAAAAAATTATAATTTATATTATTTTTTGAAAAAAAATTATTTTCTAATATTTGATATGAATGAAATTTTATCCAATCAATTATATATTATTATGATTGATTTGTTATTTGTTAACATGTTCCGATTTACTTTGAAATGTTTCATTGTTTATTTGGCTGGTATAATTTATTATTTTTTTCTATTTTTTAGATTTTGATCAATGATTGGCTACGAGGCTTGAAAGAGCGTGCTAGATCGCTTGGAGGATTTAGTAGATTTAAATTCTCGAGGATCAAAGGTATTTTATAAATAATTTTAAATTTATTATGAAATAATTATATTTATTGTTCAGATAATCTTGCATGTATGTATGATTCGTTTTACAAACATGCAACGTTTATTACACTATTGGTTTGGAGTGTGATATATATATAATAATAGATCTCATTAGGATAAATAGAAATCATATATCTTACTTTCTTATTCATCGAAGAAAAGGATATAGACTCTATTTGCATCATTTTTTTTATTTCTTCTTAAAAGATTTGAGTTAAGTGGGCTGAGAGAAAATTTCTTCTTGGCTCTTGATCAAATTACTACTTAGAAATGTAAATAAGGATGGGCTCTTCCAAAAGTTTCATTCAATTTGTTTTGAGAACTTGGGAAACTTAGATTATAGTTTGTTATGTGAGTCCACTTTGTCTGCATATTATAACCTGTGGCAATGACGAGGTTTACGAGTAGGTCAAACCGAGTGCTACGGCTGAATACATTCTTCGAGTCAAATTCACGAGGGCCTCGGTCAATAAAATTTATTTGTTAGCTCCCAAAATATAATGAACCACCTATAAACTATTTTAAGCATGTGGAGAGCAGCAACTAGTACTGAAGGAGGTAACCAAACACTTAGGATAAAAAAATCTCTTGAACTTGTGCAATCAATACGGGCTCAACTAACAAATCATTACCAAGAAGTTTAACCAAAATAATCACAAAAAAATAAACCAATGCAAGATATCAAAATTTACATGAAAAATTTAAAATTAAAAAAAAATCATGAGACTGAAGTCCAGACTAAAATTTTCATTATCAAAATAATAATAGAATATACCAACAAATCTCCTAGAGGATCACAAGAACAATAATATTTTTGGATCATCCAACAATTAAAACATCACTCCAAGGTGGATACCCAAACAACAAGATCAAATAGATCAAGAAAGATCTCATCAGTGAAACCCACGGTAGAACACTCCGTTGCAGAATCCAACCGGTGGATGTCCAGTTCGCACCAAGGAAGAGTTTCTCAAATATCAACTCAATCGGGATTGAACTGACCGTCCGATTGAGCGAAACGATTGACTGTTTGTTAAATCTTTTCAGAGGAGTTACTTTCTTTCATCTCATACCTTGTCTCCCAGTTCCTCTTTTCTTGTGCCCTAGAAAAGAATGCAGCAAAAAACTCCCTTGGTAATCCATGCCCCAGTCAATCTTTTGTTATTATTATTATTTTTTTCATGTACTGTATATATACAAAGAAGTCTTTGGGCTTGAGAACCCACATGAGATGGACCCAGCCCAACAATCTTCCCCTCCAACTCATGTGGGGGGATTCACCGTACCCGCCGTGCATCGACAAAAGTCATGCTTCGCCGTGAGTAGGGATTTTGTCATCATATCTGAACCATTCTTATCGGTATGGATCTTCAACAACTAACTCTTTGTTCTCCAATATATCACGAATCTAGTGGTATCTGGTGTTAATATGCTTTGATCAGTGAAAACTTGAATTCTTGCTCAAATGAATTGCACTTTGATTGTCGCAATATAACGCATACCGAAACTCTTCATGACCATATCTCAGAAAAAATACACTACTTGGCTTTGTCATCAAGCCTTGATCTCTCATCCTTTGAAATGTGAACAAAGGCTCTGCAACCAAATACTCTTAAATGATCATAAAAAATATTCTTACCTGACCAAACCCTCTCTGCCACATCTGACTGCAAAGAAACTAAAGGATAAAGATTTATCAAATCAACTACAGTCTTTATTGTCTCTCCCCAAAATGAACCTAGCAACTTTGCATCTCTGAGCATACATCTGATCTTCTTCATAATGATGCAGTTCATCCTCTCCGCTACACCATTGAACTGAGAAGTTTTTGGAGGAGTTATCTGATGCTTGATTCTATGGCTTTGGCAATACTCATGGAATGGACCTCGATATTCACCACCATTATCAGTACAAATGCACTTTAAGGTTCTTCCTATTTTCCACTCAACACTAACATAAAACGTCTTGAATGCCTCTAATACTTGATGTTTAGAACTCAAAAGAGATACCCAAATTTTTTTGAAATGGTCATCAATAAAAGTAACAAAATACGATGCACCACCCATAGTTTTAACTTAATTTCGTAGGACCATAGACATCAGAATGTACCAAATCTAAAACATTAGGCTTTCTAGAGGGAGGGGATTTCAAGAATGAAACTCTATTTTATTTGCCAGCTAAACAATGTGTAAGTCTTTAAATACGTACCTTTCACCATGGGTGGTAGTTGTTGCTTACTTAAAATCTTAAGCCCCTTTTGACTTATGTGGCAAGTCTCCTATGCCAAAGCTCTGTGGTAGTCATCTTCTACGACATTCACTATACCATTTACATGTCTGGCTTGCATCATATAGAGAGTAGATTCTTTCTTTACACTTGCTACAACCATAGAGCCCTTTGTAAGCTTCCATTGACTATCCCCAAAGTGACCAATGTAGCCCTCGTCATCAAGCTTTCCTACAAAAATCAAATTCAATCGGATGTCAGCTTCACATCTTTAAGCACTAACTTACAGCCAAGGTTGGTCTTTAGACTAATATCACCCATGCCAATAACTTTGCAAACACCTTTATTTCCCATCTTCACAAATCCAAAATCTCCAGATTTGTAAGATAAGAAGAAATCCCTATGAAAGGTCACATGGGTAGAAGCACCATTGTCAACCACCTAACTAGAATCATGGTATGTGAAGTTTACCACATCCTCACAGACAAAAAAGATAGCATCTACTTTAGAAGTAGCAACAGTTTGCTTCTTCTTTATCTTTTTACCATCTT
Source organism: Cocos nucifera (assembly GCA_006176705.1). Taxonomy (NCBI): domain Eukaryota; kingdom Viridiplantae; phylum Streptophyta; class Magnoliopsida; order Arecales; family Arecaceae; genus Cocos; species Cocos nucifera. The sequence continues at coordinate 783,744 of QRFJ01000186.1, forward strand.
TATTATTTTTCTGATACTTTAAAAATTTTCTGCACTCTTTCTTGTAATGCCCCAGTCTTACCACAGTAAAAACATTCAATTTTTGATCTTGGTCTCGACGTGCTTCTAAACTTGCCTCTAGACTTGTCTCTATTCTTTGAATATCTTTTGTTTTAATTTCTCCCTTTTTTTGTCATGTTTCTCTATCACAAAAGCCTCCTCGGAAGAAGTTCCCATCTCTTTTCTTCTAGCCTCCTCATTCGACAGATTACTTTTAACAATTTCTAAGATTAGCTTTCCACTTGGTGCAGCATTGCTTAGTGATATCACCGGTGTCTTCCAACTGTTCGACAAAGAACTAAGTAGCAACAATGTCTGTAACTCGCCATCTAATATAATTTTCATAGTTGTCAACTGGTTTACGAAGCCCAAAAAATCACTCATATGCTCAGGCACATTACGCCCATCTTTATATTTTAAATTCTGAATAAATAGGCTTTATCCCGTGCACTTGGGCGCTCATACATAGTCTCTAATTTTTTCCACAAAACATCTGCTCTGGTTTCACTGGTAACATAATGGTAGACTATTCGATCAACCCATTGCCGGATAAGGGCTGCAGCTTTTCTACGTATAGTATTCCAGTCATCCTCAGCTTTCTCTTTGGGTTTATCCTTATCACCCAACAATGGTTGAAACGAATCTTTGCAATAAAGCGGACCCTCCATACGAGATTTCCAAATCAAATAATTCGAAGATGATAGTTTAATCATGCTACCAACAAAATTTTCATCCATATTAATTAGTGCATAGAAAAATTTTTAAATCAATTAATTTGACTCCGATATCAATTGAAAGAAAATTTTTTTTGTGCAATCGAACTCAACCAATAAATTATTATCAATAAAATTAATTAAAATAATCATAGAAAAATAAATTAATGCAAGACACCAAAATTTATGTGAAAAATTCAAAATCGGAAAAAACCACCGATGGATCCAAGTCCAGGCCAAAACTTCCACAATCAGAATAATAATAGGATATACCAATAAATCTTTTTAACCAATTAGAGGATCAACCACATCAAGAATAATAATATTCTTGGATGATCCAATAATTAAAACATCATGCAAAGATGGATACCCAAACAAGATCAAATAGATCAAGAATGATCTCACCGGTGAAACCCACGGTAGAATACTCCGTTGTGAAATCCAACCGGTGGATGTCCAGCTCCAAGCACCAAGGAAGAGTTTCTCAAATATCAACTCAATCAGGATTGGACGATCTGATCGTCCAATTGAGCGAAATAATTGACTATTTGTTTAATCTTTTTGGAGGAGTTACTTTCTTTCCTCTCGTACCTTTTCTCCCTATTCCTCTTTTCTTGTGCCCTAGAAAAGAATGGAGCAAAAAGCTCCCTTCGTAATCCACGCCTCAATCAAACTTTTGTTATTATTATTATTTTCATGTACTACATATACAGAAAAAAATACTTCCTATACCGTATGTATGGTATGACGTGATATGCACCGCATGCGTGCGGTGATGGATATTCATATAGAACTGACATGCAGTACCAAAAAAAATATTTTTTTATTTTTAAATCCACCTGGATCCTATGTAAGTACTAATCACCGCATGCAGCACGTCTGCCGCACGGCATGCACGGTGTAAAAAGTATTACCCTATATATATAAAGAAGTCTTTGACCTGAAAACCCACATGAGATGGACCCAGCCAATACCTTCACACCAACAAAATCAGTCCCAGTGAAACAAAAATAGTTAATACATATAGAATAATACTTTCTACACCGTGCATAGTGCGGCATAGCATGCATCATATATGATGATTGATGCTTGCACGAGATCCATGAAGACATAAAAGTAAAAAATTAATTTTTTTTTGACGTTGCGCATGGTGCACATCATGCCGCACCGCATGCGCAAAGTGGCAGCAAACTTCAACATACACCACTAGGTGCTGTACCCAAGCCTTCAAAATGTGTGAAAATAACCCTGACAAAACCAACACAACAAAAAATTTATGCCTCTGAGCTATCCCCATGATAGATCGAAGATACTTGTCCGCCCAATTGAAGGATAAAAAACTTAGCCAACAGCTCCACTGTACTAAGCATTCATAAGACTGATTAGGAGTAAAGCAACAGGCAACCATCAGCTGAAATTTGTCAAGGCATTTAAGCCCACTGACATAGCAATGCAAGATATATAAAACTCCAGAACTTGGAACTGTAAGTCTCTATTACCATGACCCCCTCTCCTAGTAAAGAATAGCCTCCCCCTAACACATCAACGCCCTGACCATGCAAGAAAAAAGACTTCAGCAGAGAATCTAAAACGGTACTGGCTATAAGCATGGTAGCACGAAACATACTTACGACTCAATCCACAACAAGAGAATTAGGTGACTAGGCATATAAAACAGATAAAATTTGCAGCCAAACAAGGCCAAAAGCTCCAATCACCCGTTTGATTATAGGAGCTAGATAGTCGACATGGAAGTAGGAGATCTTGGATTGAGAAAAAAGATTAATTATTTTATTGTAAAATGGAGAAAAGTTTGTAGAGATAATTATGGAGAGAAGGAGAAAATGGAAGAGTAGTAAAAGAAAACTTGGATTTCTATTACATTCTTTTTATTTTTTTTTAATATAAATGGGCATTCACATAATTCTTGTGTGAGTACAACCCAAAAAATTAGAGTACAAAATGTCACACAAAATTTTAGAACACTCCTGACCAAGGTACCGGGACCACTCACTAGTGTGATCGGCAACGAAAGATGCCATCCAATCAGCAACGCTGTTCATCTCTCGATAGACGTGCCTAATAATCATGTAGAGAAAAATTACTTTCTTTCAAACTTCATACTTACAAATGGAAAAGCCCCCTCCTATTCGTAGAGGTCCAAGAAGATTCTACATATAAGATTTTTTTATCCCTAGATAAGTTTAAATATTTATGGTGTAGATATTTTACAATGCTTAGATATTTTTTTGGATCTTTTTAGGATCTTGGCGCATGTGAACTTTTGCTATTTAAGCTCTTATGGGTTTTTTTACCATAGCCTATGTGTGCTGCCCCCAAAAAAAAGTGGATTACTTTCTAACACTTTCTCTTAATTCACTTCCTTTTATAACTCATTTTTTCTCTCTTAAGTACAAAATTCTTTCTTTAGGAAGAGCTTTGGTGAAAATGTCTACGAGCTACTATTAGGTGAAGTTCGATCTCTCCATCTTTAACTACTTCTCGATAGAAGTGGTACTTAATGGCGATATGCTTTGTCCTATCATGATGCACTAAATTCTTGCTCATGGCTATTGTTGATTTATTATCATAGTAGATGGTAGTTGGCCCTTCTTGTTGTTCTCCAATGTCTTCAAGAACTCTTTGCATCTAGATTACTTATGCTGCGCCCTTTGTTGCTGCAATATATTCTACTTTTGCTGAAGAAAGTGCCACATCCTTTTGCTTCTTAGAAGCCCACAACATAGTTCATATCCCAAAGAAAATGCATAGCTTAAAGTACTTTTTATGTCATTTTGACATCCGGCCCAGTTACTATCCGTATATCCTATCAGTTTGTTATCTTCTGCTGCTGTGTAGTAAATGTCATAATCCTTGGTGCCTCACAAATATCATATATGATATTCTTTTGGTGGCACTGAAGTAGTTGACTAGGATTCTGCATATATTTTGACAATAAACTGGAAGCATATATAATGTCTAGTCTTATTGTAGTGAAATACAGCAGACTTCCAATCAAGCTTCTATAGAATTGTGCATCTATTGGCTTTGAACCAACTTCTTTCTTCAATTTTGTCATTAGGCATTAATGGTATAGAAATAGTCTTGCACCCTTCCATTCCGTATTTGCTAAGTGTATTTTTGGCATATAAATATGCCTTCTTCTTGTTGGTTTACTTTAATACCAAGAAAGTAACATAATGAGCCTAAGTTGCTCATCTCATAAGTCTTCATCACGTCTTTATTTAATTCTTCAACCATTTTCTCATTATTTTTCATGTAAATTAAGTCATCAACATATAATGAAACTATTAATATACCTGGGTCTTCTATCTTAATGTATAAAGTGGGCTTACTTTGACTTCTTTTAAAATTAATTTTAGTTAAATATTTGTCTATTTTACTATACTAGGCCCTTGGTGCTTGTTTTAATTCATATAGAGCTTTTTTTAATTTATATACTTTATCTTCTCTCCCTTGCACTAAGAACCCTTCTAGTTGCTCAACACATATTTCTTTTTTTAATACTCTATTAAAAAAATATAGGCTTAATATCCAATTGATAAATCTTCTTATTTTTTTGTATAGTTAGGATGTTTAATATTTTGAAAAATATAGGCTTAATATCCAATTGATAAATCTTCTTATTTTTTGTATAGTTAGGATGTTTAATATTTTGATGGTTTCTAATCTTACGATAGGAGCAAAAGTTTCATAGAAGTTAATATCTCATTTTTTATATGAAGCTTTTTGTAACCAACCTTGCTTTATGATTTTGTATTGACCCATCTGAATTGATTTTAATCTTGTAAATCCACTTAACTCCAATGACCTCTCGATCCTTAGGTCGATCTACCAGCTCTCATATTGCATTTTTCTCTATCATCTTGATTTCTTCCTCCATAGCTCTAATCCAAACTTTTTCTTTTGCTACTTCTTCAAAATTTTCTGATTCAAGTAAGGTAAAATTGCATTTTTCATAAATTTCTCTTAAAGATCTTACTCGTCCATCTTGGAGGAGATTCTGATGAGGATGGTTGCTCTCTTGGATTTGTCTCTTTTGAGCTAGTTTTCTTCTGTCATTTGTTAGCTAGTGCTGATTGTGGTTGCACTTAAGAAATTATTATTAGAGTCTTTTGCACCTTTTCTTCATGCCAATCTCAAAAGGCTTTTTCATTAAAAATAGCATCTCTACTTATTATCAATTTCTTACTTTTGATGTTATAAAGTCTATAGCCCTTGGTATTAGTACCATATCTAATAAAATATATTTTTTACTTTTGTCATCAAATTTTATTCTTCTTTCATTAGAGACATGTGCATAACAAATGCATTCAATAATTCTTAAATGACTTATTGAGGGCTTTTCTCCACTCCATGCTTCAATTGGCTTCTTGTTTTCCACTACTTTAGTTGGGCACCTGTTAAGAATGTAGATAGCTGAACGAACTAGCCTAAGATGTTGTGAATGACTTCTCTCTTTTCTTCTATGAGACTTTTTCTCATTATATAAAGGTGATATAGGTACAACAAATCCCTCGAAAGTAGGGATTAGCTCAAAGAGAAACTACAAGTTGTTACAAGGGTGAGCTAGAGTTGACTTTACAACTTTGAGCATACGAATCAGTCAAGGAGGGTGCATAGTTGAGGGTCTTGCAGCATCCTGAACAGAGATTGACCCGCTGGATCTGGAGCCTCCATCCTTCTCATCAACTACTGTAAGCTTAGGTGCTGTGCCATGCACATTGACCTAGCCATGGTTGCCATACACACCATACACGTCAGTTATGGCTTCAATATGCCCCTGCAAGTATAAGGGTGCTCGATCGCCTGAAGCTTGTCCTGTAAGAGAGTGAAGCATTGATGTGATAGAGCTTTGGTAAAGATATTTGCAATCTAGTTATGAGTGATGTAGGTGATCCGAAGTTGCTTACACTACTACAGAACAGGACTACAACAGTAGTTCACAACCACTGCCATAGTCCAGAAAATCATTGTCATAGCCTAGGCAGTGGTTTGATAACCGCTACTACTGTAGCCATCGCCAAATAGGTCTATGATAGCAATTTTTATAGTGATTATGGTAACCGCTGCCATAGGTAGCCTGTGGCAGTGGTTCAATGAACCGTTGCCATAGAAACCTATGGTAGCGGTTACAAAATCGCTGCCATAGGATTTATGACAGCGATTTTATAACTGCTATCATAGTTCTAATATAGTGATTGGCACATGATTTATTGCAGCAGTTGGCACGCTTACGGCAGCAGTTTTGTAACCACCATCGTAGATTTTAAAAAATAAAAAAATTTAATTTTTTTAATTTTTATTTTTTACTTGATAAATGCAGTTCAATATATAATATAATAAAATATTATAAATATAATAATATTTCTAAAATACTCAAATTTTATTACTGAATAAAATTTATTATAATATTTTTTTAAAAAAAATTAAAAATTTCTTAAATCTACATCTAAGTCATCGTCATTGGAAGAAGATGGAGCACGAGCTGGAGGAGCTGGAGATGGAGGGGTTGGAGCTAGAACATTGGCCATCATGTCTTCAAAGTCTATGAAGTCAGCTCTAAAATACGTGTTGAGCCTCATCACCATAGCGATCATGAGGCTTTATAGCTGAGCAATCTGCTTTCTAGCCCATGTAGCCTGCTCTCTAGCCTGATCTGCTTGCATCTTAACCTGAGCTGCCTGTGCTAACGCCTCCTCAAGCTACTTCCGACTGATGACATCGAAAGTATGAAAAGAGATGCTTGCCTCAGATCAGTAGCTCGTCGACGTATGTCCAGGCCTGCATTAGATCCTCTCAGAGTGCTTAGATCCCATGACATGAGATAGATGGTCATGGGGGCCACAGGTGTTTGGACCCTTGCTCGCGAGTGCGTCTAACTACTCTTGTAATTATAAATTCAAATTAAATATCATAAGAAATGCTATAATACTAATTATACTAATATATTTATTACTTACAAAAATTCTTCTGATCGCGGTGTTCATCGATCTATCCTTCTTGTCCATACGGCTGGATTGAAAGATCTCGCTATAGCTGGACATCATCCCATCTCTCATCAGCTATAACAATGGATCAGTTTATTAAAAATATAAAAAAATATTAATTTAATTTATCTAGTAAGATTGAGAATTTATTATCTTTCTATGCACATGATTGGCCATAGACTCATGGCCAAGAGTGTGCGTGTATTCCTGAGTTGCACGGTTCTCTTGGTGCTGACAGAAGACAGTCTAAAAGTATTTAAATAAATAATAAAATATTTAAAAATTATTAAAATATAAATTTAAGTATTTTAAAAAATTAAAATTTAAAAATTAAATCTCAAACTTCTGGCTCCTCCAATGCCTAACCATCCCTTCTCACTGACTCGAAGGATAGTCCTGTATCCAAGGAACAAGCTCCTTTAGAGTATCTCATCGGTGCTTGAGCCATCATCTATGGAGCTTGACCTTATAGTCATGGTACAACTTTTCAATCTTCTTCAGTCGGATATGTCGGCCCTCTTGTGATCTAGAAAGTCATATCTTCTCTATACAAAGTTATCAGAAATTAGTTATAAAATTATTTTAATCAAACATAGTATAAACATATCAAATGTATAAATATAATTAAGATACACCTATCTTTATCTCTTCCCACACCCAATCTCTGACACCAGTGTCCATCAATCGTTAGTCTATAGGTAGTACTGGAATGATGTTGTACCGCCTCACAAGCACTCCAAAAAAAATGCATCTTCCATGTGGTCTCTCCTACTGGCCTTTCCTCCACATCGTACTGCACCATCACCTGATGCTGATGGTTCCACACATGCGGCATATGTATGAGATCGTAAAATATCCTACTGGATGAAACACCTGCAATAAAAATATATTATGCAAATATATAAGAGTGTACAATAACTATACAAATAAATAAATAAATGATATAATAAAAATGTACACTCACTGATCATGGGATCGTGCGATGTGGATGCTAGTGGAGACTCATCAGTGGATGGAGCATGTGCCGAAGATGTGGCTGACACTGGAGGCTCAGATGCTGATGGAGGAGTAGATGTCGGTGGTTCTTGAGTAGCAGATGCGAAGGTAGATGGAGTATGCTCTGTCTGCAAGTCAGATGTAGAGCTCCACGTAGTCCGCTGAGAGGCGGGGGTGAAAGCTAGATGATATTTTGGTGCCATCGTGATCTATAACGTTAATGAATATTAATCAATATAATATATTGAATAATAATATTAATAGAGCATCAATAAATAGACTCTAACTAACTGGAGTCTATTTAAATCTTATCATACTTTTACATTATGCTCTGTTGATAGGAAAGGTTAAGTGGGTATGCAATACCGAGCTTGACATTGTATAGCAATGCTGCTTATCAAAATACATATCTAGAATTATTTATAATTTTTAAATTATTCAAATTAGATAATCAATTGATCATTGTACATAATTTTTTTCATCCATATAAAAAATATATAAATATACTGGTGCCAAAGATTATGTATACTAATCGATTGACGGACCAATCATTATGCAATGCAATAAATAAAAGCAACAAGATATAAACAGTAATCTAAAAAATATTATATAATAAATTCTACAACATGAATTATATTCATAAATAATTAAGAAAAAATAATAAATAATTTTATTTTCTATTAGCAGCGAAGATTCTCTTAGCGGCCAGCACGACCCATGGTTGCGGGAATAGCTCAGAACTTGCCGATGGAAGCGAGGATTCTTTTAGCGGCTAGCAAAACTCACAGCCATCGACAAAACCTAGAACCCATCGATTGAGGTTTTCTTATCGACCGACATGACCCAGGACCGTCCACGGCCATCGACACGGTACGGTCCAACCCAGAACCCACCGACATGGTGCAGAACCAATCGATAGAAGTTCTCTTATTTACCGACATGACCTACGACTGATTGATAATTATAAATATTATTATAAATATTATAATATTTATTATAAATGATTAACAAATATTATTATAAAATTAAAAAAAATCATACCTGCGACTATGGAGATGGGATCGCATAGAGCTACAAGAGTCGCTAGCAGTGGCATTAGAGGAAGACGACGATGCTAGAGGTAGCCTGGGAGAGAGACACAAGATAGTAAGATACAGAGAGAGAAAAGAGAGAAAGAGAAAGAGGAAAGAGAGAGATGAGAAAAAAAAGATTAATAATAATGTAAAATGGAGAAAAGTTTGTAGAATAATTAGAGAGAAGGAGAAACAAATGGAAAGAGTAGTTAAAAGAACAACTTGATTTCTATTCATCTTTTTATTGTTTTTTTAATATAAATGGGATTCCAACATAATTCTTTGTTGTGAGTACAACCCAAAAAAATTAAGGGTACAAATGTCCACACAAAATTTTAGAACACTCCCTGACCAAGTACCGGATAACCCACTCATCTAGTTGGTGCCGCAACGAAAGATGCCCATTCCCAATCAAGCAAACGCTGTTTCCATCTCGATAATGACGTGGCCAATAATCAGGTTAGAAGAAAAAAATACTTTCCCTTCAAACTTCCATAACTTACAAACATGGAAAAGCCCCCTCCCTATTCGTAGGGTCCAGAAGAAATTACATATAAGATTTTTTATCCCTTAGATAAAGTTTTAAATATTTTATGGGGTGCTATTGAAATTTACAATGCTTGAATTATTTTTTGGGATTCTTTTTGACTTTGGCCGATGTGAAACTTTTGCTATTTAAAGCTCCCTTTTGGTTTTTTTTTCCATAAGCCTATGTGGGCCTTGCCCCAAAAAAAAAGTTGGGATTACTTATACCACCTTTCTCTAATTCACTTTCCTTTTATAACTCATTTTTCTCGTCTTAAGTTACAAAATTCTTTCTTTAGGAAGCTAGTAATTCAGGTGACAAAATTTACGGGCCTTTCCAAGGTGAGTTTCGATCCTCTTCCCACTTTAACTACTTTTCTCGATAGAAAGTGGTATAAAAACTAATGGCGATATCTTTTTTGTCCTATTCATGAAGCACACTAAATCTTTGCCCTCATGCGGTTCATTGTTGAATTTTATTTCTAGTAAATGGGGTAAGTTTGGCCCTTCTTGTTGTTTCTTCACGTCCTTCAAAACTCTTTTTTGCATCTAGATATCTTATGCCGCCCGCCCTTGTGGGTTGCTGCAAATAATTCTACCCCCTACTTTTCTGAAGAAAAGTGCCACATTCCACCTTTTTTTTGCTTCTAGAAAGCCCCACAACATAGTTCCAATATCCCAAAAAGAAAATCATAGCTACAAGTTACTTTTTTAAGTGCATTTTGACCATCCCGGCCCATTACTATCCGATATCTCTCTATCAGTTTTTGTTTTCTTGACTGCGGTTAGTTAAATGTCATAAATCCTCCTGGGTGGCCTCACAAAAATCATAAATTGTAACATCTTTTTTGGTGGCACTGAAGTAAGTTGGACTAGTTCCACTGCAATAATATTTGACAATAAACTGAACAGCATATATAAATGTTCTAAGTTCCTTATTGTAGTGAAATACAGCCAGAACTTCCAAATCAAGCTCCTTTATAGAATTTGGTTGCAATCTATTGCTTTGAAACCAACTTCTTTCTTCAATTTTGTCATGTAGGCATTAAAATTGGTATAGAGAAATAGTCTTGCCACCCTTATCCATTTTCCGCCGAATTTGCCCTAAAGTTAATTTTGGCAATTAAAAATAGCCTTTCTCTGTTGGTTTACTTTAAATACCAAGAAAGTAAACATAAATGAGCCCTAAGTTGCCTGCCATCAATAAGTCTTCCATCCAACGCTTTTTATTAATTCTTCAACATTTCCATTATTTTTTCTGTAATTAAAGTCAATCAACATATAATGAAAACTTATTAATATACGTGGTCTTCTATTTAATGTAATAGAAAGTGGGCCTTAACTTTGGATTCTTTTATAAAATTAATTTTAGTTAAATAATTGTCTATTTTTTACTATAACTAAGGCCCTTGGTGGCTTGTTTTAAACTTCATATAGAGCTTGTTTAATTTTTTTTATATACTTTTAATCTTTCTCTTCCCTTGCAACTAAAGAACCCTCTAGTTTTCTCCAACACATATTTCCTTTTTTAAATACTGCCTAATAAAAAAAATAAGCGCTAAATATCCAATTGAATAAATCTTTCTTATTTTTTGTATAGTTAGGATTGTTAATATTTTTTTTTTGGAAAATATAGGCTTTTAATAATCCAATGGAAATAAATCTTTCCTTTATGTTTTTGTATATTTTAGATTTTAAATATTTTTGAATGGTTTCCTAAATGCTTAACGAATAGAGCAAAAGTTTCAATAGAAGTTAATATAATCTTTCATTTTTATATGAAGCGTTTTTGTAACCAACCCTGAGGCTTATGGATTTTGTAATTGACCCATTCCTGAATTGATTTAATCTTGGTATTAATTCCCACTTAATTTCCCCAATTGGACCCTCTTCGATCCTAGGTCGATCTACAGCTCTCCAATATTGCCCATTTTTTTTCTCTATCATCCCTGATTTTCCTTCTCTCATAGCTTTCTAATCGCCAACCTTTTTTTTCTTTTGCTACTCTTCAAAATTTTCCTGATTCAAGTAAGACAAGAAATGCATTTTTCCATAAAATTTCTCCTTAAAGAATCCTTTAACTCCGTCCATCTGGAGGAGATTTCTGATGAGGAATGGTTTTGCTCCTCCTTGGATTTGGGTCTCTTTGAGCTAGTTTTTCTTCCGCATTTGTTTAAGCTAAGTGCTTGATTGGTTTGTGCACTTAAGAAAAATTAATTTAATAGAGTCTTTGCAAGCCCTTTTTTCCTTCATGGCCAACTCAAAAGGCCTTTTTCATAAAAAATAAGCATTCTTACTATTATCAAATTCTTTTTACTTTGATGTTTAAATGCCTATAAAGCCCTTTCTGGTAATTAAGTACCATATCCTAATAAAATATATTTTTACTTTTTGTCTATCAATTTATTTCTTTCTTCAATAGAGACCAATGGTTGGCATAACAAATGCATTCCCAGATAATTTCCTTAAATGAACTTTAAATTGAGGGCTTTTCCTCCACTCCCATCTTCAATTGGCTTCCTTTGGTTTTTCCCCCACTACTTTAAAGTTGGGCACCCTGTTAAAGAATGTAAATTAAGCCTGAACGAACTAAGCCTATGATGTTTTGTAATGACTTCTCTCTTTTCTCCTATGAGAACTTTTTCTCCATTATTAAAAGGTGATATAGTACAACAAATCCATCGAAAGTAAGGGATTAACTAAAGAAGAGAAACTACAAGTTTTGTTACAAAGTGGAGCTAGAAGTTTGACTCTTTACAAACTTTGAAAGTCATACGAATCATCCAAGCGGAGGGGTGCAATAGTTTGAGGGTCTTGCTTGCAGCTCCCCTGAACAAGAGAATTGGACTGCCCTGGAATCCTTGGAAGCCTCCATCCCTCCCTCCATCACTATGTATGCCCTTTAGGTGCTGTGGGCCTCATGCACATTGACCTAGCCCATGGTTTGCCAATACACACCTACCCTCAGTTATGGCCTTCCAAATATGCCCTTTGCAATATAAGGGTCTCGATCGCCTTTAAGGCCTGTCCCTTGTAAAGAGAGTGAAGCATTGAGTTAAGGAGCCTTTGTAACGGAATTTTTGGCCAATTCAGTATAAGTGAATGTTAAGGTGCCCGAAGTTGCTTTTTACACTACTACAGAACCAGGAACTACAACAGTTAAAGTTGTCCACACAACCACTGCCATAGTCCAGAAAATCTTTTGCAATAGCCTATGGGGCAGTGGTTTGAATAACGCTTAACTACTGTCGCATCGCCAAATAGGTCCCCTAATGATACCAATTTTTTTTATAGGTGAATATGGTAACCGCCTGCAAATAGGTAGCCTGTGGCAGTGGTTTTCAATGAAACCGTTTGGCCCAATACGAAACCTTATTGGTAGCGGTTACAAAATCGGCCTGCCATAGGATTTTAACAGCGATTTTAATAACTGCTATCATAGTCTTAATATATGATTGGCACATGATTTATATTGCAACAGTGTGCAACTTTACGTGCAGCAGTTTTTTTGGGTACCACCATCGTAGATTTAAAAAAAATTAAAAAAAATTAATTTTTTAATTTTTATATTTTTACTTTGATAAAAATGCAGTTCAATAATATAATATAATAAAATATTTATAAATAATAATTAATATTCTTAAATACTCAAAATTTTATACTGATAAAAATTTAATATATAATATTTTTTTTAAAAAAATTAAATTTCTTTAAATACATCTAAGTTCATCGTCAAATGAGAGAAATGGAGCTACGAACTTGGAGGAGCTGAGATGAAGGGGTTTGGGAGCTAAGACAACTGCCATCCATGTCCTTCAAATCTATGAAGTCCAGCTCTAAAATACTGTTGAGCCTCCAATCAACCATAGCGACCCAATGAGCTTAATAGCTTTGAAGCAATCCTGCTTTTCCCCTAGCCCAATGTAAGCCTGCTCTCTACTGATTGCTGATCTTAAACCTTGAGCTGCTGTAAAAATTTTCTGCACTCTTTCTTGTAATGCCCCAGTCTTACCACAGTAAAAACATTCAATTTTTGATCTTGGTCTCGACGTGCTTCTAAACTTGCCTCTAGACTTGTCTCTATTCTTTGAATATCTTTTGTTTTAATTTCTCCCTTTTTTTGTCATGTTTCTCTATCACAAAAGCCTCCTCGGAAGAAGTTCCCATCTCTTTTCTTCTAGCCTCCTCATTCGACAGATTACTTTTAACAATTTCTAAGATTAGCTTTCCACTTGGTGCAGCATTGCTTAGTGATATCACCGGTGTCTTCCAACTGTTCGACAAAGAACTAAGTAGCAACAATGTCTGTAACTCGCCATCTAATATAATTTTCATAGTTGTCAACTGGTTTACGAAGCCCAAAAAATCACTCATATGCTCAGGCACATTACGCCCATCTTTATATTTTAAATTCTGAATAAATAGGCTTTATCCCGTGCACTTGGGCGCTCATACATAGTCTCTAATTTTTTCCACAAAACATCTGCTCTGGTTTCACTGGTAACATAATGGTAGACTATTCGATCAACCCATTGCCGGATAAGGGCTGCAGCTTTTCTACGTATAGTATTCCAGTCATCCTCAGCTTTCTCTTTGGGTTTATCCTTATCACCCAACAATGGTTGAAACGAATCTTTGCAATAAAGCGGACCCTCCATACGAGATTTCCAAATCAAATAATTCGAAGATGATAGTTTAATCATGCTACCAACAAAATTTTCATCCATATTAATTAGTGCATAGAAAAATTTTTAAATCAATTAATTTGACTCCGATATCAATTGAAAGAAAATTTTTTTTGTGCAATCGAACTCAACCAATAAATTATTATCAATAAAATTAATTAAAATAATCATAGAAAAATAAATTAATGCAAGACACCAAAATTTATGTGAAAAATTCAAAATCGGAAAAAACCACCGATGGATCCAAGTCCAGGCCAAAACTTCCACAATCAGAATAATAATAGGATATACCAATAAATCTTTTTAACCAATTAGAGGATCAACCACATCAAGAATAATAATATTCTTGGATGATCCAATAATTAAAACATCATGCAAAGATGGATACCCAAACAAGATCAAATAGATCAAGAATGATCTCACCGGTGAAACCCACGGTAGAATACTCCGTTGTGAAATCCAACCGGTGGATGTCCAGCTCCAAGCACCAAGGAAGAGTTTCTCAAATATCAACTCAATCAGGATTGGACGATCTGATCGTCCAATTGAGCGAAATAATTGACTATTTGTTTAATCTTTTTGGAGGAGTTACTTTCTTTCCTCTCGTACCTTTTCTCCCTATTCCTCTTTTCTTGTGCCCTAGAAAAGAATGGAGCAAAAAGCTCCCTTCGTAATCCACGCCTCAATCAAACTTTTGTTATTATTATTATTTTCATGTACTACATATACAGAAAAAAATACTTCCTATACCGTATGTATGGTATGACGTGATATGCACCGCATGCGTGCGGTGATGGATATTCATATAGAACTGACATGCAGTACCAAAAAAAATATTTTTTTATTTTTAAATCCACCTGGATCCTATGTAAGTACTAATCACCGCATGCAGCACGTCTGCCGCACGGCATGCACGGTGTAAAAAGTATTACCCTATATATATAAAGAAGTCTTTGACCTGAAAACCCACATGAGATGGACCCAGCCAATACCTTCACACCAACAAAATCAGTCCCAGTGAAACAAAAATAGTTAATACATATAGAATAATACTTTCTACACCGTGCATAGTGCGGCATAGCATGCATCATATATGATGATTGATGCTTGCACGAGATCCATGAAGACATAAAAGTAAAAAATTAATTTTTTTTTGACGTTGCGCATGGTGCACATCATGCCGCACCGCATGCGCAAAGTGGCAGCAAACTTCAACATACACCACTAGGTGCTGTACCCAAGCCTTCAAAATGTGTGAAAATAACCCTGACAAAACCAACACAACAAAAAATTTATGCCTCTGAGCTATCCCCATGATAGATCGAAGATACTTGTCCGCCCAATTGAAGGATAAAAAACTTAGCCAACAGCTCCACTGTACTAAGCATTCATAAGACTGATTAGGAGTAAAGCAACAGGCAACCATCAGCTGAAATTTGTCAAGGCATTTAAGCCCACTGACATAGCAATGCAAGATATATAAAACTCCAGAACTTGGAACTGTAAGTCTCTATTACCATGACCCCCTCTCCTAGTAAAGAATAGCCTCCCCCTAACACATCAACGCCCTGACCATGCAAGAAAAAAGACTTCAGCAGAGAATCTAAAACGGTACTGGCTATAAGCATGGTAGCACGAAACATACTTACGACTCAATCCACAACAAGAGAATTAGGTGACTAGGCATATAAAACAGATAAAATTTGCAGCCAAACAAGGCCAAAAGCTCCAATCACCCGTTTGATTATAGGAGCTAGATAGTCGACATGGAAGTAGGAGATCTTGGATTGAGAAAAAAGATTAATTATTTTATTGTAAAATGGAGAAAAGTTTGTAGAGATAATTATGGAGAGAAGGAGAAAATGGAAGAGTAGTAAAAGAAAACTTGGATTTCTATTACATTCTTTTTATTTTTTTTTAATATAAATGGGCATTCACATAATTCTTGTGTGAGTACAACCCAAAAAATTAGAGTACAAAATGTCACACAAAATTTTAGAACACTCCTGACCAAGGTACCGGGACCACTCACTAGTGTGATCGGCAACGAAAGATGCCATCCAATCAGCAACGCTGTTCATCTCTCGATAGACGTGCCTAATAATCATGTAGAGAAAAATTACTTTCTTTCAAACTTCATACTTACAAATGGAAAAGCCCCCTCCTATTCGTAGAGGTCCAAGAAGATTCTACATATAAGATTTTTTTATCCCTAGATAAGTTTAAATATTTATGGTGTAGATATTTTACAATGCTTAGATATTTTTTTGGATCTTTTTAGGATCTTGGCGCATGTGAACTTTTGCTATTTAAGCTCTTATGGGTTTTTTTACCATAGCCTATGTGTGCTGCCCCCAAAAAAAAGTGGATTACTTTCTAACACTTTCTCTTAATTCACTTCCTTTTATAACTCATTTTTTCTCTCTTAAGTACAAAATTCTTTCTTTAGGAAGAGCTTTGGTGAAAATGTCTACGAGCTACTATTAGGTGAAGTTCGATCTCTCCATCTTTAACTACTTCTCGATAGAAGTGGTACTTAATGGCGATATGCTTTGTCCTATCATGATGCACTAAATTCTTGCTCATGGCTATTGTTGATTTATTATCATAGTAGATGGTAGTTGGCCCTTCTTGTTGTTCTCCAATGTCTTCAAGAACTCTTTGCATCTAGATTACTTATGCTGCGCCCTTTGTTGCTGCAATATATTCTACTTTTGCTGAAGAAAGTGCCACATCCTTTTGCTTCTTAGAAGCCCACAACATAGTTCATATCCCAAAGAAAATGCATAGCTTAAAGTACTTTTTATGTCATTTTGACATCCGGCCCAGTTACTATCCGTATATCCTATCAGTTTGTTATCTTCTGCTGCTGTGTAGTAAATGTCATAATCCTTGGTGCCTCACAAATATCATATATGATATTCTTTTGGTGGCACTGAAGTAGTTGACTAGGATTCTGCATATATTTTGACAATAAACTGGAAGCATATATAATGTCTAGTCTTATTGTAGTGAAATACAGCAGACTTCCAATCAAGCTTCTATAGAATTGTGCATCTATTGGCTTTGAACCAACTTCTTTCTTCAATTTTGTCATTAGGCATTAATGGTATAGAAATAGTCTTGCACCCTTCCATTCCGTATTTGCTAAGTGTATTTTTGGCATATAAATATGCCTTCTTCTTGTTGGTTTACTTTAATACCAAGAAAGTAACATAATGAGCCTAAGTTGCTCATCTCATAAGTCTTCATCACGTCTTTATTTAATTCTTCAACCATTTTCTCATTATTTTTCATGTAAATTAAGTCATCAACATATAATGAAACTATTAATATACCTGGGTCTTCTATCTTAATGTATAAAGTGGGCTTACTTTGACTTCTTTTAAAATTAATTTTAGTTAAATATTTGTCTATTTTACTATACTAGGCCCTTGGTGCTTGTTTTAATTCATATAGAGCTTTTTTTAATTTATATACTTTATCTTCTCTCCCTTGCACTAAGAACCCTTCTAGTTGCTCAACACATATTTCTTTTTTTAATACTCTATTAAAAAAATATAGGCTTAATATCCAATTGATAAATCTTCTTATTTTTTTGTATAGTTAGGATGTTTAATATTTTGAAAAATATAGGCTTAATATCCAATTGATAAATCTTCTTATTTTTTGTATAGTTAGGATGTTTAATATTTTGATGGTTTCTAATCTTACGATAGGAGCAAAAGTTTCATAGAAGTTAATATCTCATTTTTTATATGAAGCTTTTTGTAACCAACCTTGCTTTATGATTTTGTATTGACCCATCTGAATTGATTTTAATCTTGTAAATCCACTTAACTCCAATGACCTCTCGATCCTTAGGTCGATCTACCAGCTCTCATATTGCATTTTTCTCTATCATCTTGATTTCTTCCTCCATAGCTCTAATCCAAACTTTTTCTTTTGCTACTTCTTCAAAATTTTCTGATTCAAGTAAGGTAAAATTGCATTTTTCATAAATTTCTCTTAAAGATCTTACTCGTCCATCTTGGAGGAGATTCTGATGAGGATGGTTGCTCTCTTGGATTTGTCTCTTTTGAGCTAGTTTTCTTCTGTCATTTGTTAGCTAGTGCTGATTGTGGTTGCACTTAAGAAATTATTATTAGAGTCTTTTGCACCTTTTCTTCATGCCAATCTCAAAAGGCTTTTTCATTAAAAATAGCATCTCTACTTATTATCAATTTCTTACTTTTGATGTTATAAAGTCTATAGCCCTTGGTATTAGTACCATATCTAATAAAATATATTTTTTACTTTTGTCATCAAATTTTATTCTTCTTTCATTAGAGACATGTGCATAACAAATGCATTCAATAATTCTTAAATGACTTATTGAGGGCTTTTCTCCACTCCATGCTTCAATTGGCTTCTTGTTTTCCACTACTTTAGTTGGGCACCTGTTAAGAATGTAGATAGCTGAACGAACTAGCCTAAGATGTTGTGAATGACTTCTCTCTTTTCTTCTATGAGACTTTTTCTCATTATATAAAGGTGATATAGGTACAACAAATCCCTCGAAAGTAGGGATTAGCTCAAAGAGAAACTACAAGTTGTTACAAGGGTGAGCTAGAGTTGACTTTACAACTTTGAGCATACGAATCAGTCAAGGAGGGTGCATAGTTGAGGGTCTTGCAGCATCCTGAACAGAGATTGACCCGCTGGATCTGGAGCCTCCATCCTTCTCATCAACTACTGTAAGCTTAGGTGCTGTGCCATGCACATTGACCTAGCCATGGTTGCCATACACACCATACACGTCAGTTATGGCTTCAATATGCCCCTGCAAGTATAAGGGTGCTCGATCGCCTGAAGCTTGTCCTGTAAGAGAGTGAAGCATTGATGTGATAGAGCTTTGGTAAAGATATTTGCAATCTAGTTATGAGTGATGTAGGTGATCCGAAGTTGCTTACACTACTACAGAACAGGACTACAACAGTAGTTCACAACCACTGCCATAGTCCAGAAAATCATTGTCATAGCCTAGGCAGTGGTTTGATAACCGCTACTACTGTAGCCATCGCCAAATAGGTCTATGATAGCAATTTTTATAGTGATTATGGTAACCGCTGCCATAGGTAGCCTGTGGCAGTGGTTCAATGAACCGTTGCCATAGAAACCTATGGTAGCGGTTACAAAATCGCTGCCATAGGATTTATGACAGCGATTTTATAACTGCTATCATAGTTCTAATATAGTGATTGGCACATGATTTATTGCAGCAGTTGGCACGCTTACGGCAGCAGTTTTGTAACCACCATCGTAGATTTTAAAAAATAAAAAAATTTAATTTTTTTAATTTTTATTTTTTACTTGATAAATGCAGTTCAATATATAATATAATAAAATATTATAAATATAATAATATTTCTAAAATACTCAAATTTTATTACTGAATAAAATTTATTATAATATTTTTTTAAAAAAAATTAAAAATTTCTTAAATCTACATCTAAGTCATCGTCATTGGAAGAAGATGGAGCACGAGCTGGAGGAGCTGGAGATGGAGGGGTTGGAGCTAGAACATTGGCCATCATGTCTTCAAAGTCTATGAAGTCAGCTCTAAAATACGTGTTGAGCCTCATCACCATAGCGATCATGAGGCTTTATAGCTGAGCAATCTGCTTTCTAGCCCATGTAGCCTGCTCTCTAGCCTGATCTGCTTGCATCTTAACCTGAGCTGCCTGTGCTAACGCCTCCTCAAGCTACTTCCGACTGATGACATCGAAAGTATGAAAAGAGATGCTTGCCTCAGATCAGTAGCTCGTCGACGTATGTCCAGGCCTGCATTAGATCCTCTCAGAGTGCTTAGATCCCATGACATGAGATAGATGGTCATGGGGGCCACAGGTGTTTGGACCCTTGCTCGCGAGTGCGTCTAACTACTCTTGTAATTATAAATTCAAATTAAATATCATAAGAAATGCTATAATACTAATTATACTAATATATTTATTACTTACAAAAATTCTTCTGATCGCGGTGTTCATCGATCTATCCTTCTTGTCCATACGGCTGGATTGAAAGATCTCGCTATAGCTGGACATCATCCCATCTCTCATCAGCTATAACAATGGATCAGTTTATTAAAAATATAAAAAAATATTAATTTAATTTATCTAGTAAGATTGAGAATTTATTATCTTTCTATGCACATGATTGGCCATAGACTCATGGCCAAGAGTGTGCGTGTATTCCTGAGTTGCACGGTTCTCTTGGTGCTGACAGAAGACAGTCTAAAAGTATTTAAATAAATAATAAAATATTTAAAAATTATTAAAATATAAATTTAAGTATTTTAAAAAATTAAAATTTAAAAATTAAATCTCAAACTTCTGGCTCCTCCAATGCCTAACCATCCCTTCTCACTGACTCGAAGGATAGTCCTGTATCCAAGGAACAAGCTCCTTTAGAGTATCTCATCGGTGCTTGAGCCATCATCTATGGAGCTTGACCTTATAGTCATGGTACAACTTTTCAATCTTCTTCAGTCGGATATGTCGGCCCTCTTGTGATCTAGAAAGTCATATCTTCTCTATACAAAGTTATCAGAAATTAGTTATAAAATTATTTTAATCAAACATAGTATAAACATATCAAATGTATAAATATAATTAAGATACACCTATCTTTATCTCTTCCCACACCCAATCTCTGACACCAGTGTCCATCAATCGTTAGTCTATAGGTAGTACTGGAATGATGTTGTACCGCCTCACAAGCACTCCAAAAAAAATGCATCTTCCATGTGGTCTCTCCTACTGGCCTTTCCTCCACATCGTACTGCACCATCACCTGATGCTGATGGTTCCACACATGCGGCATATGTATGAGATCGTAAAATATCCTACTGGATGAAACACCTGCAATAAAAATATATTATGCAAATATATAAGAGTGTACAATAACTATACAAATAAATAAATAAATGATATAATAAAAATGTACACTCACTGATCATGGGATCGTGCGATGTGGATGCTAGTGGAGACTCATCAGTGGATGGAGCATGTGCCGAAGATGTGGCTGACACTGGAGGCTCAGATGCTGATGGAGGAGTAGATGTCGGTGGTTCTTGAGTAGCAGATGCGAAGGTAGATGGAGTATGCTCTGTCTGCAAGTCAGATGTAGAGCTCCACGTAGTCCGCTGAGAGGCGGGGGTGAAAGCTAGATGATATTTTGGTGCCATCGTGATCTATAACGTTAATGAATATTAATCAATATAATATATTGAATAATAATATTAATAGAGCATCAATAAATAGACTCTAACTAACTGGAGTCTATTTAAATCTTATCATACTTTTACATTATGCTCTGTTGATAGGAAAGGTTAAGTGGGTATGCAATACCGAGCTTGACATTGTATAGCAATGCTGCTTATCAAAATACATATCTAGAATTATTTATAATTTTTAAATTATTCAAATTAGATAATCAATTGATCATTGTACATAATTTTTTTCATCCATATAAAAAATATATAAATATACTGGTGCCAAAGATTATGTATACTAATCGATTGACGGACCAATCATTATGCAATGCAATAAATAAAAGCAACAAGATATAAACAGTAATCTAAAAAATATTATATAATAAATTCTACAACATGAATTATATTCATAAATAATTAAGAAAAAATAATAAATAATTTTATTTTCTATTAGCAGCGAAGATTCTCTTAGCGGCCAGCACGACCCATGGTTGCGGGAATAGCTCAGAACTTGCCGATGGAAGCGAGGATTCTTTTAGCGGCTAGCAAAACTCACAGCCATCGACAAAACCTAGAACCCATCGATTGAGGTTTTCTTATCGACCGACATGACCCAGGACCGTCCACGGCCATCGACACGGTACGGTCCAACCCAGAACCCACCGACATGGTGCAGAACCAATCGATAGAAGTTCTCTTATTTACCGACATGACCTACGACTGATTGATAATTATAAATATTATTATAAATATTATAATATTTATTATAAATGATTAACAAATATTATTATAAAATTAAAAAAAATCATACCTGCGACTATGGAGATGGGATCGCATAGAGCTACAAGAGTCGCTAGCAGTGGCATTAGAGGAAGACGACGATGCTAGAGGTAGCCTGGGAGAGAGACACAAGATAGTAAGATACAGAGAGAGAAAAGAGAGAAAGAGAAAGAGGAAAGAGAGAAGAGAGAGAAAGAAAAAAAGGGAAGAGAGAGAGAAAGAGGGAAGAGATAGAGTAGGGAGGGGGCAGGTCGGGTTGAGGGAAGAGAGGAGAGAAAGCAGGGAGGAGGTGGGTCAAGCCAAGGAAAGAGAGGAGAGAAAGAAAGAGAGAGTAGGGAGGGGTTGGGGCCGATGGTTGGACCGATCGGGAAAGAAGGGGGAGGCGAGGGAGGTGGCAGAGTCGATGGAAGAGTTGGCTGGGGAAGGAGGAGGGGGAGGTGGTAGGGCCAGCGGTCGGGCTGATCGGGTAAGAAGAGGTAGGTGGGGGAGGTGGCGGAGCCGACGAACGAGCTGGCTGGGGAAGGAGGAGGAAGAGGAGGAGATGGCGGGGCCAGTAGCCAGGGAAGAAGGGGTAGGTAGGGGAGGTGGCAGAGCCGGTGGCTTGGCTAGCCGAAGAAGAAGGGGTGGGCAGAGGAGGTGGCGAAGCTGACGATCGAACCGATCAGGAAAGAAGGTGGAGAGGGAAGGGGCCTCACCGGTGGTGGAGAGGAGGGAGAGAGAGAGCTCGGAGGGAATGAATTTGGGGATAAAATTTGAAAAAAAATAACCTAACTTATGATAGCAGTTTGAAGTACCATAGATTTATGGCAGTGGTTAAAAACCACTGCCATAAGTCTATGACAGCAGTTTTTAGTAATCGCTACCATAGATTAGTAATCATTTTTTTATTTTTTTTAAATATTATATAATTCTAAAATTTTTATCTATCTTCATCATTTATTATCTAAATAATTATTATTAAAGTGTTGTCAAAAAAACTGCCTCGATCCGATAGCCTCAGCTTCATTAATCAGTAAAATTTGATTTCGACGACTACGAATAATGGCACGGTGATCTGATAAATGAAGATCATCAGTGGACCTAAAAATTTATAACAATGATCTCGGTATCGTTTGCATCATACTATCAAAATTTTACTTCAATCAGATATCGTTATCATAGTTAATTTAGTATCGAATGATTTCGATCGTTAAATAAAAAATGAGTGATCAAAGAACTAGATGGTGTTCAATTATGAGATAATTTTTAGATAAATGATCTTGGCTACTACTTTAATCATTTTTATGATGGTGACCGTAAAATTTAAACTATGGGTCTAAGAACGATCCAAAATTATACGTCGCTTGATATCCATTCTTAAACTTTTTTGGTAATTATGCTTGTGCTTTTGCAAGATTTGCTTAATATGAACAACTCATATAGAAATGATTTAGATTTTATGATCATCGCTATATAAAATGATTAAAATTATAGCTAAGATCATTTAACTAAAAAATTATCTCGTAATTGAATGTCGTTTGGCTTTTTGATCACTTATTTTTTATTTAATGATCGAAATCATTCCGTACTAAATTGATCATGATAATGATATCTGATTGAAATAAAATTTTGATAGTATGCTACAAACATTATCGAGATTATTATTATAGATTTTTGGATCCACTAATAATCTCTATCTATCAGATCATTGCACCGTTGTTCATTATCATCAAAATTAAATTTTACTAATCAATGAAGTTAGGGCTATTAGATCGAGGCGATCTTTTGTAACAACACTCTAATAATAATTATTAAAATAATAAATGATGAAGATGATTATTAAATTTTAGAATTATATAATATTTATAAAAAAAATATTAAAAAAAGATATAGTAGCAGTTATGCTAAATCGCTACAATAGGTCAGACCTATGACAACAATTCTATATAACCGCTACCATAGGTTGATCTATTACAGCAGTTATATTTAACCATCACTATAGGTCCAGTCTATAGCATTGGTTTATGATAACCGCTGCCATAGGTCTAGTTTCTTACAGTGGTTTTATTTAACCGTCACCATAGATCCAAGATCTATGGTAGTGGTTGATTAACCACTACTATGGACTAGAGCTACGATGGAGGTTAAATATAACCGTTGCAATAGGTCAACCTATGGTAACGATTATACAGAACCACTGTCATCGATCTATTGTAGTGGTTTAGCATAACCGCTGCCATAGATTTAGTCTATGGCAACGATTTATAATAACCGCTATCGTAGATTCTATGGTAGCAATTTTCAAAATCACTGCAATAGTATGCGCTACCGTAGTTCTATTCTATAGTAGTGTTAGCGGCTATCCATTCTTGCAAAAAGTGATAATCAATTTTAATATGTTTTGTGTGGGCATGAAATACCAGGTTAGCAGCTAAGTAGCTTAAATACTATCACACCAAAGAGTGGAAGGAGCATGAAGAGGAATGCCTAATGTAGTGAGAAGTGATTGAATCCAAATCAACTCCACCATGGCATTAGCAACGGCCTTATATTCGGCCTTGGTACTTGAACGAGCAACACTTGACTGCTTCTTATAGCACCAAGAGATTAAGTTCCTGCCAAGGAAGATAGCAAAACCGCCCATGAATCGTTGATCTTGTGTGCATCTTGTCCAATCGATGTCAGTAAATGCATGGAGCTCATGGCTAGAATGACGATGCATGGAGTGATAAACCACATGTTATAGTGCCCTTCAGGTAATGCAGAGTGCCTCTACTTAGAATATGTTAGGCAGTCCTTTCTCCTTTAGTATAGACTTGAACATCTGATCAACAATTATCCTATTCTTTCTTTCAGCGATGCCATTTTGCTGTGAGTTGTATGATACTATCAGCTATCTATGAATGTCCTCATCCTTATTATAGAATTTATCAAAATTGTTAGAGGTATACTCTCCTCCTCTGTCGCTTCTTAGAATTTTGAGCACATGTCCACTTTGCTTCTCTACAAAAGCCTTAAATTTTTTAAAAGTTTCAAATGCTTCTAATTTTTTCTTAAAATATTAAATACATCCAAATTATTCTAGTATAATCATCAATAAAGATAATAAAATACCTATAGTCTTTCAAAGATGGAGTTTGTATCTTTCCATATATATCAGTGTGTACGAGCTCCAGTAGTGCCTTGGCTTTCCAAGCTTTGCTTTGAATGGAGCATGGTGGTGCTTTCCCAAAATGCACTTTTTACAAGTATTTATGTTAGTAGAAATATTTGGTAACCCACGCACCTTTTTTTTTTTTGTTTTAGTAATTTGAGACCCCAAAAATTTAAATGGCAAAATCTTTTATGCCATATCCATGTTTCTTCCATTATTTTTGTTTTTAACGCAATATGTGGAGGATAGTGAAACTCAATAAAATTTTTTTTATTTCTTTCCATCTTTATCTTTATAATTAATTAATTTTTTTATTATCATAAATTTTACAAGCACTATCTTCAAAATGAACATAATATCCATTTTGTATCAATTGTCCCACACTTAGCAAATTTTGCTCTAAATCAGGCACCCATAGTACATCATTGATATATTTTACTCCTTTTTTGTTTCTAATGGTACCTTTTCTTTTAGCTTGTAAATAGCCCCATTTCTCATTCTTACTTTTGATATAACTATAGTATCCATGTCTAGAAATATTCTTTCATTTTCACTCATATGATTAGTATAGCCACTATCAATGTACCACATATTATCTTTATTATATGGAGCTGCTTGACATGCATAAAATATATTTTTTTTATTTTCTTCAAAAAAAATTGCTTGATTTTTATTTCTACAATCCTTTTCCATGTAACCAAATTTTTTGCAATTATAACATTGGGGCTTTCCTTTAAACCAACATTCAAATATTCAATGAATTTTACAAATAGTGTAAGGGGCCTTAAAATTTTTGGAGCTTGTACCTTAATTATTATTTCTTTCTTGATTATAGTTGACCTGGTTATCTTATTCTCACCCTATCTTCTTACCTCTTCTTTTTTGTAAGCTTCTTGTAGTTTCTTTCTTGAAAACTTTTGGAGATCTAAAATTTAATTTTGATTGAAATGCACTTTCGATAGAAGACTGCTTTGTATGTCTTAATTTTTTTTGTTTATGGGATAGTAGAGAGCCCATTAATTCTTGTACTGATAATTTTGATAAATCTTTTAACTCCTCTATAGCTGCAACTATATAATCATATTTTTCTAGAAAGCTTATTAATATTTTCTTTATTATCCTTTGATCTGTTATATTTTCTCCATATAACTTCATTTGATTCACTAGATCTATAATTTTAGAAAAATAATCTTTCATGGTTTCTCCTTCCCACATTTTTAAATTTTTCAACTCTCTTATAAGAGATTGTAGTTTAATACTTCTCACCTTGCTATCACCTTCAAACTCTTGCTTTAAGATATCCCAAGCCTCTTTTGTTTTGCTTGCTCTCACGATTCTTGAAAGTATTGTTTTTGCTACTCCTTGCTAAATGAGGGAGAGTGCTCTTCCATCCTTTATTCTTTGGACTTCAAGATTCTTCTTTGCTTCATTTGAGAGTTGGCTCTCATTTTTTGGCTCTATATAATCTACATCAACAATTAACCATAGACCCTGCAATTAGAGCATAATTCTCATCTTAATTTTCTAAAAATCATAATTTTTTTTTCTAAATATTGGAAGAGAAGATTGCATGTGAGCAACAAAGCCAGGCGTAGATTGTATAGGGACAACAAAGCTGATCATTGATGTGGAGGTGGTAGAGCTAGCCATTGGAAGGGTGGAGGCGGAAGAATTAGCTATTTGTTAGTCATCCGCTATCGTAACCTTGCTCTGATATCAATTTGTAGGAGCTAGACAGTTAATATGAAAATAAGAGATCTTGGATTGAGGCAAAAGATTAATTATTTTATAGCAAAGTGAAGAAAAGTTTATACACATGATTGTAGAGAGAAGGAGAAAATGGAGTAGTAAAAAAGAACTTGGACTTTTATTACTCTTTCTCAAATTTCATACTTACAAATGAAAAAAAACCCCTCCTATTTATAAAGGTCCAAGAAGATTCTAGATACAAGATTTTTTATTCATAGATAAGTCTAAATATTTATGATATAGATATTTTACAATGCTTAGATATTTCTTTAGATCTTTCAAAAATCTTGGCCCATATGAGCTTTTGCTACTTAAGCTCTTGTGGGCTTTTTTACCATAGCCCATGTGTGCTACCCAAAAAAAGAATTTAGAAAGAGAATTTAGAATCCTCTAATGTTGATAGCTCTACAAAAGAAAGAGAATTTAGAATTCTTTATTTCTACCACTAAGATAGTACCCTGTATGCCCAGTACAACTGAAAATAGGCCAAGTAAGTAGTGTCTATCATAGTATAAAATTTTGGTAAGAAAGTCTGTACTATCTAGCTAGGCTCAAAGCAGACCATAGGAATTTACCACTAGTCACATACTTAGCTCTTGCTAGGTGAGGATTATGCATTTTAGCATCTTAACCATCCAAAAATTTGTGAAATAGAATTGGTACACTAAAGTAGGCATCCAAATAGCCATAACAATATTCCACAATTGCTGTAGCACATGACATTCTTAGTCACCTCTTTAGAAAGCAACCTCCCTACTCTACTAGAATCCCTATAAAGAAAGAGTCAAAAGTGAAATCCTGACCCCAATTCATATGAGCTTAGATGTGACACTCTCAAGTCTTGAGAATATGAGAAGATAGGTCATAAAAAGATAGAAGCGAATAAGAAGAGAAATCAGCCTAGGTAATAATCTGCAAAAATTTAGCCGGCTCACCTTGAGACTGGGTCGGTTAAGTTGGAAACTGGATCGGCTTAGTCCAAGACTGGGTTGGCTATGTCTCAGAAAAAATCTAGATAGAAAATAGTATTTTTGAAACTACTAGCGTGGTACATAACTAGGTCGGCTCAGTTTAAAACTGAGTCGATCTAGTCGTAGGTTAGCTAGCTGAGTCTGAAATTAAGTCGGCTTAGTGTTGCGGGATTACTTTACATAGATTGTTTGGATTTAGAAAAGTTTTTCTATAAGCTTAAGGCTTGATCCTTTTGTAAAGTATTTATATTAAAATATGTCAAGGATTGTAAGATGCTGAATACAAGCAAATAAAAGCTCTTTTCTCTTGAAAAATTTGTGTTCTTTTTTTCACTTTTTTCTCTTGAATTTTATTAGTTTTGCTTCTGCATTGATTCTAGGAGTTTGCTCCCTATTGCTTGGCTAATCACCAGCAGCCACACCAGTCCGAGAGAGGATAGTATTTTCCAACATCTAGTATCAGAGCTGTGTTGCATGGAAGAAAGAAAGATACCTAAGATTTCTACATTCAGGATCTGCTGCAGTAGGTTTTACCCTATAATCTTCTAGTTTTCTTCATGGTTAACTCTAGATTGAGGTGGAGAGTTGTTGCACGAAGGAAAGATGATATAGAAGATTGGAACGAGGATCTAGGACCTATAGATCTTTAAAGAAGGATAGTTTTGCTGGTGTGTGATCGAAGAAGGGTGATAGAACTTTGTACTTGATTGTAGTCATGGGATTAAGTGAATTCAAGATGAATTTTGAGAAGTTTGATGGTAAGAAAAATTTTATCTTATGACAGTAGAGGATCTACAAGATCTTGGTAAGAGAAAGATCAGAAAAGATTAGTACTGAGGACTGAAAAAAAATTGGAGAAAATTGCTTTTAACATAATCAAAATGTGCTTGTTCGATCAGGTGTTACCCAAGATTTGCATAGAGACCACAACAAAGGAGCTCTGGACAAGACTGGAGAACACAAACATAGAAAAAAAAATATGATCAATAAGCTATGATTGAAGAAATAGTTGTACAATTTGAGGATGCCTGAAGGTGGAGATCTTGTTACACATATCCATAGGTTCAATCAGGTGTGTTTTGAGGTGATGAGTTTGGATGTGAAGATCGACGAGAAAGATCGGACGTTGCTGCTACTTTATTTTCTCTTGGATTTTTATGATGGTCTCATAATAATTTTAGTTTATAGAAAGAAGATCCCAAACTATGAAGAAGTTGTTGGTGTGCTCAGATTAAATGAGCAGAGAGAAAAATATTTATAAGAAAGATCCTAAGTTTGAGATCTTGGCTGTGAATGAAAGATAGAAAAGATCAAAGGAGAAGGCAAGAAAAAATATTAAGAATAGATCAAAGTCTCAGGATCAGAAGAAGACATTGAAATGCTATAAATATCATCAGCCTGAACACCTGAGGAGAGATTGTTCTCTTTTGAAATTAGAAAAAGAGAAGGCCAGCAAGAGTGATTATACAGCATCCATGAGCAATGGAGAAGACCTACTAGTTGTATCAGATGGATCCACAAAATATGATACTACATGGATATTGGATTCAGCATGCTTATACCACTATACTTCTCATCAAGAGTAGTTTGCTATCTATCAAAAGACTGATGGTGAAAGTGTTAGCCTTGGAGATGATCATCCATGCAGAGTAGCTGGAATTGGCTCAATCAGAATGAGGATGTATGATGGAATTATTCGTACATTATCAAATGTCAGATATATAGCGGAGCTAAAAAAAATCTGATTTCTTTGAGCTATTTGGAGGGGCAAGGTTATGCTTTTAGTAGCCAGACCGGGAGTGGATGCTTGAAGATTTCCAAGAAAGCTTTGGTGGTGATGAGAGGTAGAAGATTGAGCAACAATCTTTATAGAATAAAAAGCTCGATGGTGAATGATAGTGTAGAGATGCTAGCAGCGGCATAGGAGGAGCAGCTTCTATATCGACTGTGGCACTATCAGATGGATCATATGAGTGGTCAAGGGCTCACTGAACTCAGTAGAAGAGAGATGATCTCAGTCCTAAAAAAGAAGGACATAAATTTATGTGAGTCGTGCATTTTTGACAAATAGCATAGGATAAATTTTGCCAGCAGTACTAAGCACAGCGAAGGAGTGTTGAATTTAGTGTACTTAGATGTGTGGGGATTGGGTCCTGTATCAGCTAGAGGTAGGGTAAGATATTTTATCACTTTCATTAATAATTTCTCAAGGAAGGTATTAGTTTATCTGATTAGAAAAAGATCAGAGATGTTTGCCTGATTCAGAGCCTGGAGAGCTAAGATAAAGAAGAAGTCAGAAAGATAGATGAAGTATCTGAGGTCAGATAATGGAGAGGAGTATACTAGTCTGGAGTTTAGGAGGTACTGTGAGAAAAATGGCTTCAAACGTCATTACATGGTGAAGATGACTCTCTAGTAGAATGGTATCATGGAGAGAATGAACCAGACACTGATCAAGAAGATACGAAATTTGAGACTGCAGACATCATTTTTAAATTTTTTTGGGATGATGCTTTAATTTTTTCTTATTTTATTATCAATAGATCCTCTCATCGTAAGCTGAATGGAGGCATTCCAGAGGAGGTCTGGAGTGAAAAAAAGATGGAGCTTAGATACCTGAAGATCTTCGGTTGTCCAACCTATGCACATGTAGAGGCAACCGAAAGGAGCAAGTTGAACCTAAAATCTTAAAAGATGATATTTATAGAATATCCATAAGAAGTCAAAGGGTACCTGCTATAGAATTCTTAAGTACAAAAGATAGTGATTAGCAAGAATATCATTTTTGATGAGAAGAGTATCTTGGAGAGGTTTAGGATTATGAACAATGCTGGCCAGTCAAGAATTGATGGCATGCAGGTTACATCCACTTCTATTGAGATGAAACTAGGTAGGAGAGTATTGACGCAGATTGAAAATCAACATGGAGAGCCAGCCATTTAGTTAGATGTACGGGAGCAGCCATAGACATCAAGCAGAACCAATGTGTCAGTGAGAGTAGATTTGCATAAGCCCAGTGTAATGTTAGAAGACCGATCAGATATGACATTGATGATATTATCTCCTATGCACTTATCACTATTAATGAAGATCTAGAGAACTATGTAGAGGCCATGGAGACTGAGGATCATGATTCATGGATGCAGGCCATAATGGAGGAGATGAAATCATTGAAGAAAAATTAGACATGATAGTTGGTGGATCTTTCAGAAGGTGCTCGACCTATTGACTCAAAATAGATGTTCACAAAGAAGGAGGCACCTTCAGAACAAGGTGGAGTTAGATTCAAGACAAGACTGATAGTAAAGGGATACTCACAAAGGGAAGAGATTGATTACATAGAAGTTTTCTCTCCTGTGGTGCGTTATATATTTATTTAAATTTTGCTATCACTGGTATCACAGCATAACATGAAGTTGGAATAGATGGACATGAAGATGATCTTCCTTCATGAAACTTTGGAAGAAAGGATCTACATAAAGCAGTCAGATAGTTTCATAAAGATTTGATAGGAGGAGAATGTGTGTTTACTCAAGAGGTTACTCTATGGTTTGAAATAGTCCCCCCATCAATAGTATCATAGATTTGATGCCTTTATTTTGAGTCTGAAATTTATCAGATATGAACATGACTGTTGGATCTATATCAAAAATATAGATTAGAAGAATGTTCTGTACCTACTACTTTATGTAGATGATATGCTCATAGTCAGTAGAAGCATGGAGGCTGTGAAAAGACTAAAAATGATGTTATCGGCTGAATTTGAGATGAAGGATCTAGATCCAGCAAAAAAAAATTTTGGAATAAAGATTTACAGAGATAGGTGCAAAGGAGTGCTCTATTTATCATAAGAAGATCATATCCAGAAAGTTCTAAAAAGATTTAGGATGGAAAAAGGCCAAACTTGCAGAGATATCATTATCGAGCCACATATCTCTATTCACATATCAAAGCCTCCAGTCAGAAAAAGAGAGAGTATATGGATAAAATTTCTTATGCGAATATTGTAGGCAGTATGATGTATACTATGATATGCTGTAAATTAGATATAGCACATGTAGTGAGCATGATTAATAGATATATGGCTAACCCTGAAAAGAAACTTTGAAAAGCATTAAAATGGATATTGAGATATCTGCATGGAATAAGAAATTATGGTTTGGTGGACCGTCTGGAGGATTTGAAGATAGAAATTTAGGTCCTCTAGAAAAATTTATAGATGTGAATTATGCAGGTGATCTGGATACAAGGAGGTCTATTACTAGATACCTCTTCTGTATATTTGGTGGATCGGTATCTTGGAGATCAATACTTCAATCAATCATGGCGGCCTTGTCTACCATAAGGTCGAGTATATTGGGATAATAGAGGCTGCAAGAAAAGCTCTTTTGCTTAAAAGGCTGATTATTAAGATGGGGTGAAGCAGGGCAAGGTTATACTGCATAATGATAGTCAGAGTGCTTTGCTACTTATATAGAATTCAGTCTATCATGCACGTATAAAGCATATAGATGTGAGGTACCACAGAATTAGAGAGATGGTGGAGAAAGATGAAGTTGAACTGATGAAGATCCATACAAAGGAGAATCAGTCTGATGCATTCATGAAGGTACTCTCTAGAGACAGCTTTCAGATATGTGTGGCATGGAGGGGTTTACAAGAAAAAGATGAGTTTATAAGGACTTGGAAGCACCAAGATGGAGAATGTGAGCTTAGATGTGGTGCTCTCAAATCTTAAGAATGTGAGAAGATAGGTCATGAGAAGATGAGAGCGAACAGAAAGAGAAATCAGCCAGGAATAATCTATAAAAACTTAGTCGGCTCATCCTAAGACTGGGTTGGCTAAGTTGGAAACTAGGTCGGCTCAATCCAGGACTGGATTGGCCATGTCTTAGAAAAAAATTCAGATAGAAAATAGTATTTTTGGGACTACTGGCATGGTACATAATTGGATCAGCTTAGTCTCAAACTGAGCTGACCTAGTCGTAGGTTAGCTGGCTCAATGTTGTGGGATTATTTTTATGTACATGGATTGTTTGAATTTGGAAGAGTTTTTCTATGAACTTAGGACTAGATCTTTTTATAAAGTATTTATATTAAAAATAGGTCAAGGATTATAATATGTTGAATATAAGCAAATAAAAGCTCTTTTCTTCCAAAAAATTCTTGTACTCTTTTTCTCACTTTCTTCTCTTGAATCCATTGATTTTGCTTCTACATTGATTCTAGGAGTTTGTTCCCTGTTGCTTGGCTAATCACCAGCGGCCACGCTAGTCTGAGAGAGGATAGTATTTTCCAATAGTTCACCTCCCCCTCGAGAGCATAATTGGCCAAATAATCACCAGCTTTATTAGTTTCTCTAAGGGTATGCAACACTTTACATATCTTATTAATTAATTACAACCGAATTATATCCTATAGAATATGCACTTATGTATGATCATTCCTTTTAGAGTTAGAAATTCAATTAATTACCATAGCAGAGTTACCTTCGAGCCACATTTTAGAGGCCTCCAGCTCTTTTAAAGACACAAAAGTGATGAAAATCGGCAAGCGTTCTAAGCATAATTTTAATTTTTTTAATGTAAAAAATAAAAGATTAAATATTTTAATCTAATTTATAAACTTAGGATGAGATTTGAAACACCCATCTAAGGATCTATAATATGAAATACAACATGCATAAAAATCTAAAAAAATAAAATATAAACATCGATCACATCGATGTAGAAACCTAGATCTAACTTTTAGATCTATTAATTAAGGTTTAGAACCTTATACCTAATCGTGGGTTGCTGATCTTCATTGTTGAAACTTTCAGATGTGAATCTCTGATTGTCACTCTCAACTATACAGGATGTCCGGTCTTTATAGATCGTTCACTCGAATTTTTGCACTGATCCAATCTTCCGAGATTGCTAGATCGCGCGATGATCATAAAACTGATTGATTTGATTTCTTCTCGTTCTTCGGATCTCTCGGACTTTCTAAAGTCGAAGAAGCATCTTCGAAGGATGAACAGAATAAGAAGAATAATAAGAAAAATAATTTTCTCTCTGGTTTTTCTTTCTCTCCCAAAAACAAAATCTTAGAACCTTAGGACTAGATCTCTCACCCTAGAGAAGAAAGACCTCTTCTCTTTTCTCACATGCCTTAGAAGGCTTCCCACCTAGAAACCTCATGGACCTAGATGTTCTTCCATACACTCTCTTAGATATTTCATGGTGGAATAATGATTAAAAGTGGTGCACAAAAGAAAGATCTCTTAGATATTTCATGGTGGAATAATGATTAAAAGTGGTGCACAAAAGAAAGAGTCTTTTATAGAGTGGGCGACAACTAAGGATAGGGCTGAATTGGTTGTTTAGTTCTAACCAAAACTTCTTTTGAAATAGAACTTGAAACCAACTAAAATTCTATCCAAAGAGGCATGAGGAATGCTTTGAGGCATGGACTTTCTCACACACAAATTTGACATTTGCATGAGAGAAAAATAAATGAAATAAGGTGGCACATAAAGGATCTTGGTGCATGAAACTAGTTCAACTGGTTTGGACTCTTGATTTCATAATTTGGTTCCAACCAAATTAGAACCAAATTAATAAGATTAAATCCAATCCAATTAAGCTTTAAATTAACTTAGTTAAATTCTAATCAAATTAGGATTTGATCGAGTTAAAGTCATAATCAAATTACGAACCAATCTTCTTTAGCGATTAGGTCTTCTCATAACCTAATTGGGTTAAATCAAATTGAATCCAATTCAATTAGATTTGATCCAACTTTATTGCTTAATCAAATTGAGCTAATTAGCAATCTTATTGCTAACTAATTCTCAAATAATAGAATTTCAGTCGAGTGGAACTCCTGATCATAAAGTCCTAATCCAGTGAAACTTTTGATCATAGAGTCCTAGTTCAGTGGAACTCTTGATCATAGAGTCCTAACCCAGTGAAATTATTCTCAATCATAGAGTCTCAGTCCAATGAGACTCTCGATCATAGATTTTTAGTTCAATGAAACTCTTGATCAATCAAATGATCAGACAGATACTTCTTATGAGTGTGATCCCATAGGTTCGAACTTAAGCCGGTAGTATAGGAATAAATTTCTGTACCAATCGAAGTGACCATCTAGTAATGGTATCCGATATCTAGATAGACCAAATGTATCTGAAGCAACATTCAAAAATTCCTTTATATATCTTATTAATTAATTGCCACCGAGTTATATCCTATAGAATATGCACTTGTCTATGATCATTCCTTTTAGAGTTAGAAATTCAATTAATTACCATAGCAAAGTTGCCTTCGAGCTACATTTTAGAGGCCCCCAGGTCTTTCAAAGACACATAAGAACCCAACTAGGTTGTTTGCATTTTTGCATAGGGAACTAAAGAAGGTAATAAAGGCTTACCACCAGCTCTTAACACCTTTCCATGCATGGTGATCCCTGATTACAAAACCTGTAGCGGCCTTATCTAAAACCATAGAAGCATCAAAGTTTACTTTTATGACTCCTAGGGGAGGGGTAGCCATGACACTATAATAGAAGAACTGAAAGGATGTTGCTTGACACTTCCCCAGTACTTGGACAAAAATAACAAAGGTGGATGACCATTAATTTCAAGAATGAATGAGTTAAGAACAAAGGCCTTTCTTGCTAGTTGCTTTGGCCTCTCTCGCACTCATTGAAAGAGTCTGTCATTGCGAGCATTCTATAGCAACCAGGTCAATAATCAATAGCATAGAGGCAAGTTATAACAGCATGGTGGCAATCCTCAATAACCATATAACAAAGGTTGCAAAATTAAGAATTAGGTGGGATAATTCCTTTGCCAGCCAATAAGACTTTGCAGGGAATTTTATTCAGGAAAAGTTTCCACCATATGGTCTTAATTCTAGCTAGGACTTGAAGCTTCCAAATCCAATCAGTTACTAGCACTATAAAAAATTTGATTATTAGCGATAGCTAATTGCCATTGTTAATAATGGTTTTGCCATCGGTAATAGTATTAGCAATGAAAAATCATCGTTAATTGATGATCGGAACAATCCTGGTTGCTAATTGCCACTATTAATGATAAAAGTTCTAGTCATCGCTAATAACGACTATTTTTTTGGTAATACTAATAATGGCTATTAGTGACGGTATTTATGATGGTTAAATTTTATTGCTATTTATTTTTTTATTTTAAAATTAAATTTTAAAAAAAAATAGGGATGGCTTTTTTATCATTAATATCATCAGTAATAATTAATTTTATTTTTTAAAAATCTATAATAAATTTTTTTAATTTTTTAATTAATCATAATCAATTATGGTTTCTAACATCTATTATAATTAAAATTTAATTATAATATGACTATCATAAAAAAAACTAATTATATTATATTAAAAATATAAATTATATAATTTTATAAGTAGTATAAAAAATAATACAATACATCAAAATAAAAAAAATTAGATCAGATCCTCCTCCTCATCCTCCTCCTCATCCTTTTACTCCTCTTCAGCAGTTGGTAGATGAGAGTCGGATATCGCAGCATCCTAAAATAAAAAAAATAAAATATTATTAATAACTTTCAATATAGAGGCATATCTTTTGATACATTCTAATTTTTGAATAAATTATTTAGAAATATATTAGTTCTAATATATATATCAGATTCTATAATAACTTAATAAATATAGTTTGAAATTCTTACCACGAGCTATCATAATTTAGAATCTAATTAATCATCAATCCTTCTAGACTAGTCTGTGGCCTCCCATAACCATAGCTTTTCTGATAGATGATCCAGCTATCATATTTATAATAAGTAAATAATAAAATTAAATTAATTAAAGCAAATATATAAGAGTTTTTATAGTTCTAGTGAAGAGTTTTCATATAGATTTCTTACTAATCTATCGATCACAACATGTGTGCTGACGGAGCACCCACATGGCTGTTTAGATCCTATTGGGCAGTCTGGTTCTGTCGGGCCTCTACCACTTACTAGTATACTTCTTGCTGCTCCACTGATCATAGAAGACCTCTCATACGTCCGTCTGCATTCAGTGATCCTTATAGGATCTTTAGTCCGATGGCGACTGAGAACCAGAATACTCGATGGTGGACTACCGAAGGCTGTACAAATCATCATCCTGAAATATCTGCATGGCTATCTCCTCGAAGGTGCGATAGTCAGCCTCCTCATCCTATGAGTTTCGAATCGATAGTACTCTTGCAAGTAGAAGCAATCATGTATTAATAAATAGAACACAAACTTATAGTGAATTTAAAAATTAAATATTTATGACTTATCTAAAATATCTTTCTGACTGCATCACGAGCTCCAAACGATCAGCTGGAGAACCCATTCACTAGCCCCAGCATCAAGCATCAAATGATGCTAATAACCACACAAGATATTCTAGACTCTAAATGTGCTATAAACTTGATTTTGCAAAATAAATGTTAACTCTAGAATGGCTAAATTCTAAATATATTAATTAAAGTTGTAGTGCTTACGAATGACTCTAAATATGGATAAGCTCTCTATTTTTTGATCGATCGAGTTGGAGGTACCGCGAGTTGGATGGATCCTCAACCATGACTCTATGTCGGAGAGTCGGTTGCTGCTGCATGTGACTGTAGGATCATTGGTGATCCCCTGTTGTTCGAATCTAAGTGTAAAATATCTAATATAAAGAATGTTATATTAATTAGTAAATGATAAAATACTATAAATGAGAATATTTAAAGTGTTAGAGTTTACCATCTAATATGAAAGATGCAGAACCATGTAAGCTGGCCACATGATCGCTCTTTTCTTAAGAGCTCTATCCTCGACTGAAATGGCTCTGACTTCTGAAAGACATGAAGTATAATCTTTGAAAAATAAAAATAAATAAATTTATCAAATTAATTATACAATTATGGATGACATTGCAAGATTTAAAATGATGTAAGATAAATAATTAAAATGATTCAAGAATTATATACTTTGCACTACTCATCGACTTCTTCAGATGTCTGGTATTTTTTGGATTCTTCTTCCAATTCTTCCTCTTCTTCCACCTCTTCCTCTTCTTTCAGTTCTTCTTCTTCCTCTTCTTTTCATTCTTGGATAGGATTATCCTTTAAAATAAAATCAGTTGGATCTACCTCATCATAGTGGCCATCATGTACGAGAATTCCTGAAGCATCCAACTTGGCATCTATTGAAGATATCGATGAAACCCTAATATTTCATTCTCTTGAAAGCATTTCGATAATTAGGACTCTTTTTCATCTTCGAGCATATAATGAACGGCTCGAGACTTAACTCGGCATACAACCCACTAATCTTTTCTTCCTCTCTCTTGATGGAAAAGGAGTATAATATACTTGAGCAACTTGTTGAGCTAGTATAAATGGCTCATTGATATATGCTTTTGATCCATGTTTGATTTCAATAAACCCATGTTATAAATCAACCTTTATACCATTATTGTTATCGAATCATTGGCACTTAAATAGAATGATACTATTACCTCTATGTAGGTCATCTTGATCACTTCTTTAAGGATTTCATAGTAGTCACTCTCCATCTTTTTCCACCAATTATCTTTTATATATACACCATTATTCATTATGATTTTATAATTTTTATATTGCTGGATGTGAAATTTAAAACCATTTATATTATAGCTATTTAGCATGTCATGTATTTTGTTTGCCCGTAACCTAATGGTCTCAGCTTCTTTGGTATGGATTTGTGTCCTTGCATAACCTGTGTATCATAAAAAAGAATAAATTATGAAAAATTAAAATATATAAAATAATAATGGATGCTTATCAATTGATGAAATCAATATGCAAAGTTTTGTGAGCGTCGTGTGAATATTTCTTCATCGCTTGTCCTCGGGTTATCCTGTCTTAGTATTTCATCATATTATCTAAATATGTATAAGATAAGTATACTAAAATAAATAATTAAAAAGTTGAAATCATGATGGATACTTACAAGATATAAGAATTGATCTCCTCATAGTTTAGCAAAATATATATCTCTGCCTGTCAAAGTTTAGTATCGAAGAAAATTTGGTGAATCTCATGGTCAAATTCATGAGCAGGATAGGTAAATATTGAAATCTCCCACTCTGATCCCTCACCACCACCATTATCATTTTGGTTCATTTAAACCAGTTTTGTCTGCACACTAAGATTAAAGTAGTATCAGTTGAAATTTAAATTTTTTTCTATTATATAAGCCTCCATAATAAAATCTTCGACTCGGGCCTTATTTTTTACTATCTTATTGAGACTATGCATGTATCTTTTAAATGGATACACCACTTGTACTGCACTGGTCCCTCCATCCTAGCTTCATATGCTAGATAAATCACGAGATGCTCCATGGAGTTGAAGAAGCTAGGAGAAAATATCTTCTATAACTTGTATATGGTTTCTATACTGCTAGCCTCAAGACTAGAGATATGATCGATAGATAGTTCGATAGCATAAATGTCTCTGAAGAAAAGGCTAAGCTCGATCAAAAAACTCCATATGGAGTTGGAAAGGAGATCACACCAAGCCAATGAAAGTAATTATTGCATGAAGATATGGTAGTCATAGCTTTTTAGCTCATAAAATCTATAATCTTTGACATTGACACACCGAGCTAGATTATTTGCATAACTATTTGAAAATTTAAGACTTTTATATCATTTACAAATATCCTTCGTCTGCACCTTTGTTAAGATATATGATGCTTTCATCTTTAGAAATTTTCCAGTAGGTGACACCTCAACCAACTCTAATAGAGGACGCTTGCATATGTTTTTTATATCCACTCAAGCCTTGGGATTATCTTTCATCTCATTCTTGACATGCATAATAGTATAAAAAATATTATTGAATATATTCTTCTCAATTTGCATGACATCAAAATTATGACAAATCAAATTGGTGGACCACTATGGCAATTTCCAATCGATATTTTGCTTCATCCAATTATGAGTTCTATTGAACCCCCGAGGCTTTTGCTTGTCAAATAGCATGCCAAACTAGACTTAGTCCAGTTGGGATATCCTCTGAAATACTTCCATACAACTGAGGCATAGGGGTGCATGATCCTTCTCTATCTTATTCCTCCTGAAACTATCCTGCTGCTTTCAAAAAGAATGATGCTCTAGGAGGAATTGATGATGACAATCGAATTAGCAGATCTTACGATCATGCTTAAGCTGAAATAATTTTGTATTCTCCATACAATAGGGACATACAAGCTTTCTATGAGTTCTTCATCCTGACAGCATCTCATAAGCAGGAAAATTGCTAATGATCTACATCAACCGTCTTCATTACAAAATTCTGCTTTTTCAATGTATTAAAAGTACGTATGCCATCAAATCATAAAAATTTTAGCTCATCAATAAGAGGTGCCCTTTGATATACATCAATGCTTTTACGAAGATGTCCTGATATGAAAAAGACCAATGTAAGAAAGATGTTATGTTCTTTCGTGGACATCGCAGGCAAGAGATTGTATGGAGTAATAAAGATTGGCCAACATGAATAAGAGGCCGCTGCATGACTGAACGGTGTAAAACCATTCATAAATAGACCCAGTCGGACAATGCGTGATTCCTGAGTAAACAAAAGGTAGCAAGAATTACTTTCATGCCTTGCTGTCTAATGGATGACTCATTATATGAGTGTGCTTGTGAATCCCTTCTTTGTGCCATCTCATCTATCCAGCAGTACTCTTAGACAAGTAAAGCCTTTGAAGCCTAGAATTGAGGAAAAAGTATCGAAGAACTTTGTATGGTATATCCTTTTGATTTCTATCATCTTGCATTGGCTTAAATCAGCTTTCACCGCATACGTCATATGAACTCTTAAGTTGGTCCTTCTTATAGAAAAGCATGCAATCATTACGGCATGCATCTATCTTCTTATATACCATGCCCAATCCTTTTATCATTTTCTGCGAAGTATAGAAGCTTCCAACAAGCTTCTCATCCTTCGATAGTATTTTCATTATTATTGCTACCATCTTATTATAACAACTGACCATCATATTAAACTCAACCTTTAAGTTTAACAACTCTAACACAATTGATAATACGGTATGTATTTTACATTCCAGCCATAATGGTTCATCAGTATCTTTCAACATATGATAGAAATCATCATTGCCAGGTTTTGAATCGTCCTCCATATCCTAGTCAAATTCAGGACCAGCTGCATTCATAACCATATCTACCATTCTATCTGTCCCTATCCAGCTTACTTCTAATCCTTGCAACTTTCTTCCATGTCTCTCTATGTAGGTACTAATGCTTATTGTTGGATATAAATCCACTCTTATACAAATGGATAGTAATTATATCCCTATCGAATATTTTTTTATTGCCATATCTATTATAAGGGCAACAAGCCCATCCTTGATGTAAGAGTGCGGCATTATCAAAAGCAAAATAGTAGAAGTACTCTACACCCTCTCTATATTCAGTAGAAATTATCTTATTGACTACTCGACAGTCCATCTAACTAGGATCCATAGCATACTATCTAAGAATTTTACATATGCATAAATACAAGGCAACTGCTAATTAATTATTTATCATTCAAAATGGCTTACATAGTAAATGCATCCTATTATCAATTAATAGGAATAGAAGGTCCTGTCTTATTCAAAAAATGTATTAATTCTATAGGTCAATTATAGTAATCAAACGATATGCAGTAGGAGCCAAAAAAAATTTTGGCAATTTTTTTTTTCAGTTCACCCCATGCGACTAAAGATATGTAGGGAGAATTAAAGAAACATGCCGCTCAAAATTTTTTTTGAACCCTTAACATATCTTTTGATTACTGTAATGATCTACAGAATTACTTACATTTTTCAAACTATCCATATTAGATAATTAATTGACTAATATACATAATTCTTTTATTCGTATAAAAATATATAAATATACGAATACAGTAGAATATGTATATTGATCAAAAGATAGATCTATGGTTTCATGTAATGCAATTTTTTTTAAAAATTAACAGCATTGGCTTGAGCGCGCAGAGCATGCGAGGGCTGGATGCATGGCTTGGATGCTAGCTGGGATCTGAGGTCCGAGCCTGCAGGGCACATCCTGACTCTATGTTTGCAATGCTAATCGGCACCTTTCCTTAGCTTGAACGTGCAGGATGCATGGGGACTAGATATAGTAAAATAAAAAATAATAATTAGGCCATCATATAATAAAAGTTTATATTAACCATCAAAAAAATAAAAATAGTTAGAACATCAAAGAAGAAAAGGAGAAGAGAAGGCTTAGATTTAGTATTTTATCTGCAACTAAATCAAAATGACAACAATCATTTATCGATAAAAGAAGGATATCCAAGATTATTACTATTATAAATAATTGAATCAGCAAAAAGATATCCTAAAATCATCATAGTCTCTCTACATAAATCTTAAAGTAAATCTCTGAGCCTGTTGAGCCACCCAATGAACAATCTATCTTACAAACTCAAGCTCTTGAAACCGATTGTGTACCAAACCAGATGCCCACAATCTCTAGAGCTTCTTTTGTAAATCGATTAAGGTCTAATAAATAATCAGAATATTTAGACAAAATATTAGATGCATGTAAGTAAGTTCAGATAAATATCCCTCTACTAGACATGATTCAACAGGTTCCAACTTATGTCAAGTTCTTAAAAGACTTTTGTACCAAGAAAAACACCACCAATGTACCAAAGAGAGCTTTCTTAGCAGCAAGTGTAAGTTCATACTTATTAAGTCATATGCCCATAAAATACAAGGACCCAGGTTCTCCAATAATTTCATATGTCATGGGAGAAACCCACATTGAGAAGGTCTTACTTGATTTAGGGGCTCATATAAATATTTTGCCCTATTCAGTTTATGAGCAATTGGGATTGAAAAAACTTCAACCAACAGAGATCACATTATAATTAGCTGACCGATCTTTTAGGATCCCTAAGGGAATGGTAGAAGATGTGTTAATCAAGATTGGCAATTTTATCTTTTTCATAGATTTTATTATTTTGGAGACTGAGCCAATATCAAATCCTAAGGGTTACATTCCAGTGATTTTAGGAAGACCATTTCTAGCTACTGCTAATGCTGAAATCAATTATCGGAATGGACTTATGAAATTATCTTTTGGAAATATGACTATCGAGTTGAATATTTTCAATTTGGAATAGAAATCTACCAAGCATGCTAATGTAAG
Source organism: Cocos nucifera (assembly GCA_006176705.1). Classification (NCBI taxonomy): domain Eukaryota; kingdom Viridiplantae; phylum Streptophyta; class Magnoliopsida; order Arecales; family Arecaceae; genus Cocos; species Cocos nucifera. The sequence continues at coordinate 826,911 of QRFJ01000186.1, forward strand.
TGTAATCCAAGATAAAATTTATGAACCCATAGACATTAGCGATGAGAAAGTCGATCTTGGATCTAGTATCTGGCCAACCCATGAATATGAGAATCTAGATAAAATACCTGAAGATAATAAATATGGTCAGAGATGGGAGCCTCCCACTGAACCACTCATAAAAATGATCGAACCATCATCTGAGTCATCAAAAGAAGAGGCACCCAAAGTAGAGTTGAAATCCCTCCCTAAGCATCTCAAGTATGTATATTTAGGTTCAGAGAAAATCTTGCCTGTAATTATTGCATCAAACCTGAATCTTAACCAAGAGGAGGAATTATTAGCAATTTTAAGAGAAAATCGAGAAGCAATAGGCTGGACTATAGTAGACATTAAAGGAATAAGTTCTTCCATAGTTCAACATAGGATACACCTAGAGAAAGAGGCTAAACTAACTCGAGATGCCCAAAGAAGATTGAATCTAGCCATGAAGGATGTAGTCAAGAAAGAGAATTTAAAGTTGTTGGATAATGAAATTATTTACCACATTTCTGATAGTTCTTGGGTAAGTCCTGTGCAAGTAGTACCAAAAAAATCTGGGATAACAATGGTCCAGAATGAAGTCAATGAACTTATCCCAACTAGGACCCAAACGGGATGGAGGGTCTGTATAGACTATAAAAAACTAAATGCTACAACAAGAAAAGGTCACTTTCCTTTGCCATTTATTGATCAGATGTTAGAAAAGTTAGCCGGACAAGAGTTTTATTATTTTCTTGATGGATATTTCGGTTATAACCAGATCTCCATAGCCCCTGAAGATCAGGAAAGGCCACATTCACTTGTCCATTCGAAATCTTTGCTTATAGGCGCATGTCCTTTGGACTATGTAATGCTCCAGCAATCTTTCAGAGATGTATGATTAGTATTTTTTCCAATATGGTTGAATGATTTTTAGAAATTTTTATGAATGACTTTTCTGTACTTGGTCCTATCTTCTCCAAATGTTTAAACCATCTAAGAATAGTTCTAGGAAGATGTAAGGAGATGCATTTAGTTCTTAATTGAAAAAAATATCAATTCATGATTAGAGAAGGTATAGTTCTTGGCCATATTGTTTCAAAAAGGGAAATAGAAGTTGACAAGACCAAAGTTGATCTGATTGCAAGTCTTCCACCACCCAAGATTGTTAAAGAAATTCCTTCTTTTTTAGGACATGCTAGATTTTATAGAAGGTTCATACCTAATTTTAGCAAAGTAGCTCGTTCTTTGACGAATTTGTTAGCGAAAGAAGCGAAATTTGAGTTTACTTCTAAGTACCTTGAATCTTTTGAATTCCTTAAAAAGGTACTCATTTCAGCTTCCATCATTTATCCATCTATCTAGATCGAATCTTTCAAACTCATGTGCGATGCATCTGATCATGCTATAGGTGCAGTCTTAGGTCAAAGAATCAACAAGCTACCGAAAGTTATTTATTATGCCAGTAAAACTTTAAATGATGCGCAGCTGAATTACACCACTACTGAGAAGGAGTTCTTAGCCGTTGTCTTTGCCTTAGAGAAATTTAGATCCTATTTGGTTGGATCCCATGTTATTGTCTATACTGATCACTCAGCCATTAGACATCTCCTAGCAATGAAAGATGCTAAGACACGTTTAATTCGATGGATCTTGCTCCTTCAAAAATTTGACCTAAAAATTAAAGACAAGAAAGGGCCAGAGAATGCAGCTGCTGATCACTTATCCTAAATCATAGTTGCACTATCTAGTGAACCACCCATCAATGAGTATTTTTCTGATGAACAACTCATGTCTGTGTTCACTAAACCTTGGTATGCTGATATTGTGAATTATTTAGCCATTGGTAAAATTCCTTCTTATTGGACTTGTCAGGATAAACACAAATTCTTTTTCCAAGTAAAGTATTTCATTTGGGATGATCCATATCTATTTAAACAGTATCTTGATCTGATTAGGAGGTGTGTTTCGGATAATGAGATTAAAAGTATTCTATCATTTTGCCATGATGAAGCATGTGGTGGTCATTTTGCATCCAAGAAGACTGCTGCCAAAGTACTTCAATGTGAATTTTATTGGCCTAATTTATTTAAGGATGCATATGTGTACTGCAAAAGTTGTGATCGATGCCAACAAATGGGTCGAATTATAAAGAAAGATATGATGCCACTCAATCCAATCTTGGTAGTTGAAATTTTTGATGTTTGGAGAATTGATTTTATGGGACCATTTTCAAATTTCTTTGAAAATGAGTATATCTTAGTGGCTGTTGATTATGTTTCCAAGTGGGTAGAAGCTATTCCATGTAAATTCAATGATAGCAAAGTGGTCATTAAATTTTTCAAAGAAAATATTCTCTCTCACTTTGGTATCCCTCGAGCAATCATTAGTGATCGAGAACACATTTTTGCAATCAACCCTTTGCCTCTCTAATGAAAAAATATAATGTTACCCATAAGTTGGCCACACCTTATCATCCTCAAACAAGCGGACAAGTAGAAGTGTCCAATAGATAAATCAAATAAATCTTGGAGAAAACTGTTAATGCCAATAGAAAGGATTGGTCTATAAAATTAGTTGATGCACTTTGGGTATACCGCACCGCCTACAAGATAAATCTAGGAATGTCTTCTTATAGGATTGTATTTGGAAAACCATGTCACTTGCCTGTTGAGTTAGAATATAAAACTATATGGGTAATAAAGAAATTAAATATGGACCTTGACGTAGCCAGAACCCATAAGAAGCTTCAAATAAATGAATTAGAAGAACTAAGAAATGAAGCTTACGAGAATGCCAGGGTATACAAGGAATGGATGAAAGTATTTTATGATCAAGCAATTCATAAAAAATCTTTTACTCTTGGGCAAAAAATTTTATTGTATAATTTGAGGTTACATTTTTTTTCTAAAAAGCTTAGGTCTAGATGGACAAAATCTTTCGTGGTTAAAGAAACCTTTCCATATGGGGCTGTCGAAATTAAAAATCCAAGTAATTGTGTTATTTTCAAAGTTAATGGTCAACGATTAAAACCATTCTTGAAACTGCCTACTAAATCTATGGAGGAAGCCATGGTTCTTTATGAACCAATATCTCTCGGTTAGTTTGTTATCACTGTTTAGTCTGACTGAAGACTTTAAACTTAGCGCTCCTGGGAGGCAACCCAACTTCTATCTTTCTAATTAGTTTTCTTTTTAGCATTGTCAGATCAAATAAGCTCCATTGGCTAAGTTGGGGGGAGAGCTCAAGAAAATTCTTTCTCAGGTGTCCTCGTTCTCTTTTATACCATATCATGCTTATAATTAGAAATTATTTTCTTGGAGGAATAATAAGCAAAATAAGTAAATAATTAGATGCTACCCTTACCTTCTTAATCTTACACTTGTCAATTTTGGACTTAGGTTAAATCACATACTTTTGATAAGTAATTGATTGAACAGTCTAGATGATTTATGAAATGATGAGGGGCAAAATATTAATAGACTCAAGTAAAGAGGACAAGTAAGAATGAAATTAGTTTTTGGATAATTTCAACCCTCCTATTTGCATCAAAGAAGAATCTATTTCTTGGATATGTGTAGATATTAGTAAATGCAAAGTTTTCTTTATTATAATAATAATTAAAAAAAATAAATAAAAAAAAGAGATAATAAAAGTAAATTTTAAGCATTGTTTTATTGAGTAACCGGACCTCCTCGCCTAAGTAAGCGTTGAGTCTCACGTCAAAAAATGAAGGTGTGAAGAAACTTTGCTATACAGTCAGCTTTGATCTGTAGCCTTTCTGACTCAAGCTAGTAAGCCTGAGGGGTGTTCTACACCTAGTGCCCTAAGGCCAACTGGTTTGAAAGACATTGGTCAAAAATTTGTTACAAGAGTCAGATAGAAAGCTTAAGAGATTAAGGCATTGCAAGGTCTGTACATTCAAAAAATAAAATAAAATAAAATAAAATAATAATAATAATAATAATAATAATAATAATAAGAGGAACTTACTTGCATAAAAATAATATCTCACCACTCCAATGGAGTAGAGGATTCAGAAATAACAGTAGGAGTTGGTCAAGAACTATCCTTGAAAAATGAGGAGTTTGCACTTCACTAATTTACTTGAGGCTATTAATACCCCAATGACTTGTTTCATTTACTATCTAATGAAAAATCTTCTACTTATAAAAAGAATATAAGAACAACCTTCAAGTCCAGTACATTTATGTATGATATTAGAAGTTTTTGGTAGCCTTTCTTAAATTATCTTTACTCGAGGATGAGTAAGATTCAAATTGGGGGGAGTGATAAATGCATAAAAGTTAAATATAAATGAATTAATTTATATATCAAATTAATTTATTTAATTAAAATTAATATTTTTATGTAGTATTTTGAATGAAAACACGTGCCAACACGAAGAGCAGACTTTCAGGATTCCAACAGTATGATCGGAACTAAAATCGGAGATCAAACGAAGTCAGAAGATCAGTTTTTGCATGGATTTCAAAGCAATCATCCCTAACCTTCAACCTTTAACCTCCATGACTGTTGGTCCACGGAATAGGGCTGTGGACCATAGGCCAATCCGACCATTCGATCATCTTCAAAAAATCATCATTTGCTCTCATTGTTGTCAGAAACTTGCTGCCAGCACCTTACCTCCATCAACCTTATCGATCGTCAAAAAAAATTCAAGAAAGGGATAGTTTCTTTTCTTTCAACATTTCAACCATCGCCACCTCGTCGGAATCCATCAAAGATGCTGGAAAAAGCCACCCTTTCTCCTTTCTTCTCTGCATCCGATCAAGCAATGGTCATCGGAGTTGATTGAAAGCTCTCCACCCGACGATCGATCGCAGCCTCCTTCTAGCCCGTCCGATCGTCGCCCCCAGCTTCGTAACGAACCACCCGATCTTCCTCCATGCCACCGTGCCATCCCATCCTCATGTTCAAATGGATTGTCTCCCAACAGCGTAGCTCCTTCCTTCTATTTGATTGTCAGGTGCTTGAGTTGTCCGAAAGAAGAAAGTTACGGATAGCTCTGAGAAAATAGAAATGGGTGCGATGCAACGATCCAGCGGATAGCTCTGAGAAAATAGAAGTCGTTGAAGCAGATTGAGATGGAAAACCAACTCTGTTTTTATGTGGGACCGATGCGCTCTCCTTCGTCTATAAAAAAATAATAACTCTTCACTCTGGAAGGGAGAGAAAAGAACGAGAGAAAGTGACTTTTTTTTTTTTGAGAAGTATTTCCCAATCCATCTACTTCCTTCTTCTTGTCCTTCAGAAAGAGAAAAAGCTAGAGTTATTTAGTTTATTTCTTTTGTAACTCCAAGCCCCTATCAATGGCTTAGGAGTTAAATAGTATGTCATTAAGATTGTTTAATTTTTCTAGCAATAAATTTTTATTTTAATTTTAATTCCAGCATTAGGTTAGTTTATATTCATGCTATTTAAATTATGCAATTAAATTTTTGCTATTAGGCTAGTTTAAATTTCTGCATATATTAAAAAATTAGAAACATGAATTCTGGCTAGTAGTGTAGGAATTTAGTTTTTACTTTTAAATTTATTTTTAAATTTTAATCTAAAGAATATCTAGTTAAGCAAACCCCTAGGATTGGCGATAAAGCTAGACCATGACTAGAAGTATCTTTTCTTAGGATCTCTCATCTTAATTTTAAAAGGAGACCTTTCTTCTTTTTAAATTCTTGCCAAGGAACTTAATGAACTATTATTGGATTTCAATATCTTTATAGTTCATATTTGATTCAGTGCAAGAAGGGCAAAGAAAGAAAGCTCAACAATACTTATATTCTATTCTTTTCTTTCTTGTAAAATCTTGATGGGTGTTGAGTTTTAATCTCTTCATAATTCATACTTGGTTGATATGAAGAAAGAAATTTGGAGGATATCATTAGGAAGATCAGTAGAAAAGGTTTTCTAAAACATTGGTCTAGTGGATTCAAAAACCTTAGGCTTTTACATTATTTATTCCTTCTATATTTCATTAACTTGTGATCATTCCTATTGGACCTCGCCTGAGTAGGGATTTAGATATAGTTTAAAAATTATTTTCTCGTGAATCGATCCATACTCATTGGACGTGCTACTCTATACACCGTGCACTTACAGTTATAACTTCAAAAGTTCACAACATGTCACCAACTCTCCGACGTAATAAATGGATCGTCAATCGGAATTATATAGACTCCAAAAATCTAAAAATATTATTTCAGTAAGAAATCCAGTCTCAAATATACTCGAGATCACTTTTGGACCATTCGATCATGATCGGCTCGCTCCTGGATCGCTCAATCATGATCGGCTTGCCTCTAAGCTGTCGAATCGTGATGCGATCCATGAATCGAGCAGTGAGTTGTGCAAAAAGGTGGGAAATGGCCTAGTTGGTCCATGCCTATGCACGTGGACCACACAATGGTCTTGGATAACTGCTAAGCTCGTGCACACCCATGCAGCCTGCATCTGCATGGCCTGTGCTGTTTGCATGTGCCTGGGTTGGGGCGCCTACATGGCCCATGCGCACCCGTGCACGCCTAGGCTGGGGTGCCCGCACTGCCTGTGCGTGCATGCTTGCACACCTAGACCGACCCAGCATATGGCTGGCCCAGTGCACTACATGCTGCCAACTCGAGACCGCATTGCTGCCGGCTTGTGCCGGCCCATGTCGGCCCGTGGGCTGTGCCACCTCACTTCGGTGCTTCCTCGTGCATATTTTCTCTATCTTGAATTCATTGGGATGTTCTTAGTCTCGTTGAATTTCATTCATTGTCTTGGATCTCATTCTAGACTTATTATCGATCGAATCTCGAAGTATGTTTTTCAACAATCTCTATCTCGACTCGATGTTCAGCCTTTATCTATCTCTGAGAATCTATGATACATCCCGTCCTCATGCCCTAGGGCATATTTGCTATTTTATGGATGGGCAAACATGAAAGTTGAGCCAGGCCATTCGATCACACCTCTATCATTAGCTATGATCCTTTTGATCTGAGACTTGCTCGGGGTAGCCTCCCACGGTAATAGAAACTTCACTCTGCGATGTCACCTCTCATTCTTCTAAGTCTCCTATCTCATACTCGATCCATCTCCATCTGGAGCTCCACCTCACACTGGACTCTCCACCATGAGGTAGAGTATCCTCTATATTTTTTTCCTAATTATCATCCTACCACCATGCATGATCTTTAGGATTTCGCCATCAACTTTCTATCTAAAGCTGGTCGAATCTAGTCTGCTCAGTGAGATTAGATTCTTCTTAAAGTTGGATATGTATTGGATCTCATCCAACATCTTCATTATTCCATCATGGAGCTTCATGCTGATCGTCTCATTATCCTTGATCTTATAGCTCGATCCATCTAGTAGGAAGTACTCTCACTAATCTCTAGGGAGTCAAACATCTTCTTCTTGCAACATACATGATAGAAACAAGTAAAATCTATAATCTATTGAGAGAAAGAAGTAGATACCTCATCAGTTACCATCATTATTATCTTCTGTATTGCTACTGGCCATCACCATAGTAGAACTACTATAAAAATGATCTATAGAAGCACATACTATGGCAGCAATTTTTGAAACCGCTGCCATAGATCCTATGGCAGCGATTTTTGTTAATCGCTGCCATAGGTCGGACCTATGGCAGCAGTTTTTGTAACCACTGCTATAGGTTCGACATATAGCAGCAATTAATGAAAATTACTGTCGTAGATCGGATCTATAACAGTGGTTATAAAAAATCACTGCCATAGGTCGAGCTATAGCAGCGGTTTATTGTAACCGCTGTTATAGCTCGAACCTATAGCAGCGATTATAAAAAATCACTGCCATAGGTCGAGCTATAGCAGCGGTTCATTGTAGCTGCTGCTATAGGTCGAACCTATAGCAGTGGTTAGTGAAACAACTATCATTGATCGAGCTATAGCAGTGGTTAGTTTGAACTGCCGCTATAAGCTTATTTATGGTAGTGGTTAATTATAACTACTGTCATATATATATTTTTTAAATATAATATAATTTTAAAATTTAATATTCATCTTCATCATTCATTATCTAAATAATTATCATTAAAATATCATCACAAAAGATCGCCTTGATCCGATGGCCCTAGCTTCGTCGATCAGAAAAATTTAATTTGGACAATCACGAACGATGATGCGATGATCTGATAGATGAAGACCTTCGATGGATCCAAAAATCTGCAACGATGATCTCAGTGATATTTGTAGCGTACTATCAAAATTTTACTTCAATCGGATATCGTTATCTCGGTCAATTTAATATAGGTTAGTTTCGGCCGTTAAATGATAAACGAGTGATTAAAGGACCAAATGATGTCCGATTATGAGATAATTTTTTTTATAAATGATCTTGGCTACTACTTTTATAAATGATTTTAGCTACTATTTTAATCATTTTTTATAGTGATGATTATAAAATTTAACTCGTGAGATGAAAAACGATCTAAAACTATACATCTCTTGATAACCATTCTGAAACTTTACTGGTTGTTATGCTCGTGCTTTTGCAATATCTGCTTAATATGAACAGTTTATATAAAAATAATTTAAATTTTACTATCATCATATAAAATATTTAAAATTATAATAAATATCATTTAACTAAAAAATTATCTAATAATCGAATGCCATTTAATCTTTTGATCGCTTGTTTTTAATTTAACGGTCGAAATCATTTCATACTAAATTGACTATGATAACGATATCTGATTGAAGTGAAACTTTGATAATATGCTACAAATATCATCGAGATCATCATTGTAGGTTTTTGAATCCATCGAAGATCTCCATCTATTAAATCATTATATTATCGTTTGTGATCGTCGAAATTAAATTTTTCTAATCGATGAAGATAGGGCCATCAGATCAGGGTGATCTTTTGCGATGATACTCTAATGATAATTATTTAGATAATGAATGGTGAAGATAGACATTAAATTTTAAAATTATATAATATTTTAAAAAAATAAAAAAAAAATTATTTTCAATCTACGATAGCGATTATCAAAAATCGCTGCTATAGATCTATAGCAGTGATTATAGAACCGCTGCCATAGATCTATGATAGCGGTTAGATAACCGCTGCCGTAAGTTAGGTTAAAAGTTCTTAAATTTTTTTTGCTTTTCTTCCGTGCATGCTCGATCTCTCTCTGTCTCTCCTTTTTCTCTCCATCATCGGTGAGGCTTCTTCCACCCTGGCCGACGCCATCCATCCTTCTATCCCAATCGGCGCCGCCCCTCCTTCCCCCTCGATCGGCACTGCCCCTTCTTTCCCCTCCCCCTCCGACCCCCAATCTCCGACCGTCCCTCCTTTCCCCCATCCCCGGCTGCTCCTCCCCACCATCTGCCACCACCCGGCCATCCCCCTCCATTGGCCGCCCTCGTTTCCCCCATCCCTGTCCGTCCCTCCCTGCCACCTTACCACCCCCAGCCCCATCTCCGACCGTCCCTCCCTACTACCCCCCACCTGGCCCGTTCACCCCCACCTCCCTCCGATCGCCCCTTCTTCCCCCCCATCCTCGACCGCTCCTCCTCGCCACCCGCCACCCCCCATCCTCCCCCCGGCCGCCCCTCCCGCCACCTTGTCACCCTCAAGCTACCCATCTTCGGTCGCCCCTCCCGCCACCCTCCATCCAGCCCCCCCAACCTTCCCTGGATCGCCCTCCTTACCCCATCCCCGGCCACCCCTCCCCGCCACCCTACCACCCCAGCTGCCCCATCTCCGGTCGCCCCTCCCCGCCACCCCCTACCCGACCCCCACCCTCCACACTCTCCTTCCGATCGTCGACCCTCCCATCACTATGCCTCCCAGGCCTCTTCATCATTGTGCCCCCTCCCCTTGGCCCCCATCCCCGGCCGCCCTACTCTCTCTCTCTCTCTTCTCTTTCTCTCTCTCTTTTCTATCTCACTATCTTACTTTTGTTTTGCAGGTTACCTCTAGTATCGTCATCCTCTTCTAGCATCATCGTCGGTGATCCTCGGAGCTTTCGATGCAATCCTCTCTCTATAGCCGTAGGTATAATTTTTTTAATTTTATAGTATTAGTTAATAATCATGTATATTTATAATAATTTATAAAATATTTATAATAAATATTATAAATATTTATTATAAATATTATAATTATCTTCATGTCATAGTTTTTGGATCGAAATCTGGATATTCATATTCGGATCCAATTTTAATTACTGATACCGAATCCAAATCTGAATATTCGATGGATCTATACTTGAAGTACCAGATCCGGACCCTAATGGATCTCGAAAGGTCGGACCCAATTCTGGGATCCAAAACTAAGAAATAGAGAGACTAAAAGAGAGATCGATAGATTGAGAGAGGGAGAGCTGGTCGCTCACCGACCGTCGATAAGAGAGACCGATAGTAGGAGGAAGGGAGGGAGGGAGGGGGTCTGGCCTTATCATCGTCGGCGGCGAGGAAGATCGAGAGAGGAAGAGAGGAAGGGAGGGATCCGGCCTCACCGCCATCATTAGGAGGGAGGGGGTTCGATCTCGCCACCATCATTGGAAGGGAAGGGGTTTGACCTCATTGACGACGAAGATTGAGAGAGGGAGAGTGGGAGATCGAGAGAGCGAGAGAGGAAGAAAGAGGGTCTGGCCTCACCGACATCACTAGGAGGGATGGGGTCCGACCTTTCCGACAAGAGAGATCGAGAGAGTGAGAGAGGGAGGGATGGGATCCGGCCTCGCCAGCGAGGAAGATCGAAAGAGGGAAAGAGGAAGATCGAGAGATGAAAAGGCTGGGAGGGAGGGGTTTGGTCTCGCCGCCATCATCGATGAGAGAGATCGAAAAATGGAGTGATCGAGGAGATGGCACACAGTCGAGTCGGATATCTCAAGCACGGAGTCGGTTCGGCTTTTGAGCGAATAGAATTTGATATGTCTTTCTAAGGTTCCAACTTTAAGCCCTAAGGTGCCACCATCATCTACTTTATTTTTCTTTCAAATTTTTGGATTAACACTAAGATTCGCATAAGAGATCGGATCTACGACTATTGCTCATCCTTAATTATTTATGAATGTAATTTATATTATCGAATTTATTGCATAACATTTTTTGGATGTTTATATCTTGTTGCTTTTGTTTATTGCATTGCATAAGGATAGACCCATCAATTGATTAGTGTATATATTAGAGACTATTTATTGATGCTATACTAATATTATTGTTTAACATGTTATATTGATTAATGTTCATTAATGTTGCAGATCATGATGACACAGAAATACCATCTAGCTTTCACCCCTGTCCCTTGGCAGATTATGTGTAGTTCAGCATTCGAGGAGCAGTCAGAGCATACTCCATCCACCTTGGCATCGGCTACTCAGGGACCTCCACCACTAGCATCTACTCCACCGATGATATCTACTCCATTGATGGCATCTATTCCACCAATAGCTGAGCCTCTACTGTCATCCATATCTGAGATACATGCTACTACGCAGGCATTTGAGTGTACATTTTTATTATATTAGCATAACTTTATTTTTTATATAGTATTTGTATACTTATATATTTGCATAATGTATTTATATTGCAGGTGCATCATCCAGTCGGACATTTCACGGTCCCACACGTATGGCACACATGTGGAACCGTCAGCATCAGATGATGGTCTATTACAATGCGGAGGAAAGGTCGGTAGGGAAGATCGCGTGAGAGATGCATTTCTTTTTTGGAGTGCTTGTGAGATGGTCGGACATCATTCCCATAGAGTCCAAAGACTGGCGTTTGATGGATGCTGCCGTCAGGGATTGGATATGAAAGGAGATATGGGTAAGTACGCATATCTTAGTTATATTTATATATTTTATATGTTTACACTGTATATGTTTAATTAGAATAATTTTATAACTGATTTTTGATAACTTTATGCAGAGGAGGTACGACTTTCTCGATCATAAGAGGGCTCGAAATGTCCGACTAAGGAAGATCGGATAGTTATACTAGGATTACAAGATCAAGCTCTACAGAGGATGGCTTGAGTATCGATGAGACACTCTGGAGAAGCTTGTTTCCTAGATACAGGACTGTCCTCTGAGTCAGTGGGAGAGAATGGTTAGACACTGAAGGAGCTAGAAGTTCAAGATAAGATTCCTAACTTTTGAATTTTTCAGTACGCTTAAAGTTTTATTTAAATATTTTTTAAATATTTATTATTTATTTGAATACTTGTTAGGCTACCTTTCGTCAGAACTAGAAGAATCATATAGTTCAGGAGTATACGCACACTCTAGGCCGCGAGTCTATGGCCAGTCGTATGCATAGAGAGGTAATTAATTCTAAATCTTTCTAGATAAATTAAATTCATATTTTTTATCATCTTTCTGATAAATTTATTATTTATTATAGCTGATGAGAGATGGAGTGATGTCCAGTCATAGCGAGATCTTCCGATCTAACTGCACGGACAAGACGGGCAGGCCAATGAACGTCGTGATCGGGCGTATTTTTGTAAGTATTGAATATATTAGTATATATGATTAGTATTATAGAATTTTTTATAAAATTTTATTTTAATTTATAATTATAAGATCGGTTAGATGTGCTCGCGAGCGAGGGCCCGGATACCTCTAGGCCCCATGACCATCTATCTCAGGTCTTGGGGCCTGAGTACTCTAGGAGGATCCGATGCAGGTTCGGATACACATCGATGAGCTACTGATCTGAGGCAAGCGTCTTCTTATAGACTTTCGATGTCGTCAGTCAGAAGGAGCTTGAGGAGGCGTTGGCACGAGCAGATCATGCTGCGACGTGGGCAGATCGGGCTGAGAAGCGTGCATCTCATCTGGAGGGCATCGTGAGAGATATGATGTCGATGCTCAGTGCGTGTTTTGGAGTCACAGACTTCGAGGATATGTTAGCCCGCATTCCATCTCCAGCTCCGGCTCCAACTCAAGCACCAGCTCTAGCTCCAGCTCCAACTCTAGCTACGACTCCCGATGACGATGACGATGATGTAGATTTAGGAAACTTTTGATATATTTTATTTTTAAAAAAAATATTATAATAAATTTTATTTGATAATAAAATTTAGTATTTTAGAATAATTTTTATGTTTATTATATTTTTTCATGTTATATATCTATATTTATCAGATAAAATATATAAAAAAATAAAAATTTTAATTTTTTAATTATTCAAGATGTACGGTAAAATTACTGCCATATTCATGCCAACCGTTGTCATAGATTTCTGGTGCAAATGGTGCCAACCGCTGTATTAGACCTATGGCAGTGGTTAAGAAATCACTGCTATAGATAACATATGACAGCTATAACAGCGGTTACATAACCGCTGCTATAGGTCGATCTATTGTAGTAGTTTATAAACCTCTACAATAGGCTATCTATGGCAGCGGTTCAAATAACCGCTGCAACAATCGCTGTTATAGAGCTACGGCAACGGCTTTAGTAGCAGTGGTTAAATAACCACTGTCATAGCCTATAGCAGTGATTTTTTGGACTACGGCAGCGGTTACGAACCGCTGCCGTAGCCCTTTTTTATAGTAGTGTAGCATGTGTCCGATCTTTAAGTTAAGGATAATCTCTGACATGATGCCATAACTTATCACATCGGTAGTACTTGATCTTGCTCTAGTCTCTTATCCTAGATTTGGACTGTCCACCTCGCGATCTCGTACGGCCATCATCTCTAGTCATCATTAAGGTCGAGTTGTCATCTGAATTTGAGACTTAGTTCTTCTGCTTGAGAACCTCATTCTGGAGTAGTGCAGAAATCATATCTTCCATCTTAATAGTACTCTTATCTACAAGAAGAGAAGTCACCAAAGACTCAAAAAAGAATGAAAGCGATGATAGCAAGACCAACGTCCTGGTCTTTTTCTCAACTTTTTCATCAATACTAAAGAGGTCGGTGAGGATCTTCTGAAAGTTGGATAGATGCTCCTGCATGCTCTGACCTACGTCCATCTATAGCTGGTAGAACTGCCTCCAAAGAAATAGTATGTTAGTAATTTATGCTTCGACATAATAAATTGTTCGTCAATCAGAGTTATATAGAGTTTAAAATTCAAAAATAGTATTTCAATAGGAAATCCAATCCCAAACACATTTGAGATCACTTCTAGACTGTTTGATCATGATCGGCTCTCTTCTGGACCATCATATTGCGCAAAAACAGTCCTCATCATGCTCGGATCTGCTCTGAACCACTTGCTTATGAGCCATCGGATCATGATGCAGTCCATGAACCAGGCTGCGAGCCATGCAAAATGGTGGGAAGTGGCCCGACTGGTCCATGCATGTGCATGGACCGTGCAACGGGCCTGGGTGCTCGTTGGGTCCCCACGCACCCACGCGTGCCTAGGCTGGGGTGCTCATGTGGCCTGCTCACACCCGCACACGTTTGGGCCGGGGTGCTCGTGTGGCCCGCGCGCACCCGCACATGCCTGGGCCGGCCAAGTGCAGGCTGGCCCAGTGCACCGTGCACTGCCGAGCCAGGCCAGCACCGCTGCTGGCCTACACCAGCCCGTGGGCCCCTCTGGCAGTCCATCACTTTGGTGCTTTGTCATACGTATCTTCTCTATCTGGACTCTGATTGAGCTATTTTTGGTCTCGTTGGATTTCGTTCATTATCCTGAATCTCATTCTGGACTTATTGTAGACTAAATCTCGAGGCATTTTCCTCAATAGAATTATATATTGCAAAAATTTGGAGAAAAATTCAGAATATAAGATAAAGAGGTAAGGTGAGAGAGAATAGCCTTGTCCTAGATTACTAGATGGATAAAACCAATTTAAAGGAGTTTCATTTATAAGCAAGGCAAATAGAGGTCTAACAAAAGTTTGAACCCATTTGATAAACTTATCATGAAAACCCACTTGATGAAGAACCTGAAATAAGAAATCCTAATGAACCCTATTATAAGCTTTCTCCAAATTGATTTTAAGCATCATCAAGCTTCTAGAAGGTGGTGCTTGTATCAAAGAGTATATAATTTTTTGTGCAAGAAGGATATTATCAGATATTTGATGCCCTTGAATAAAGACTCCTTGCTTGGCCAAAATTAAATTGGGTAGGCAACCCTCATATGATTAGCCAATATCTTGGCCACTAGCTTATAGATGGTATATTGCAAATACTAATTCATCTATAATCATTAAAATAAGAGACTAATCCCTTTAAAAATTAAAGAGATATGAGTGCACTTCCAGCTATCAAGAATCAAAGCATACCTATCAAAATATTTGAGAGCATCAATAACATCATATTTTATATTGTCCCAAAAGTGATGATGAAAAAGGCCCAAAAAACTATTCGGACCCAAGGCTTTATATGGGTGTAAGCTGTTGATAACTTCAATTTCTTTCGAGCTGATGGCCTTACTAAGAAACTCATTTTGGATGGAAGAGATAGTCAGTTGTAGCAAATGAAACTCAACAGAATTATAAGAATTATCAACAGTCCACCTTTGTTGAAAGTGAGAAAGAAAAATACTAGAAATACCATCTCTATCTTGTACACT
Organism: Cocos nucifera; assembly: GCA_006176705.1. NCBI lineage: Eukaryota > Viridiplantae > Streptophyta > Magnoliopsida > Arecales > Arecaceae > Cocos > Cocos nucifera. The sequence continues at coordinate 842,451 of QRFJ01000186.1, forward strand.
CTGCCCTTGATCATTTCAGATACTATGAATCTTATTCCTTCTTTCTACGAAGAATCGTCGACCGATGAAAGAAACTAGAGTTTGCATCACCCTCTTTCAATCAAGTAGTGCGAGGCTTTTGTCTCCAAAGTATCTCTTGTTTGTGTAGATTTCTATGATAAGCTCTAAGAAGTGCTAATACATGCATATGCTGATCATTGGAAATAGCATCAGCTTTAGCTTCACTTATTTGAAGCTGATAAATCTGATCTATGATAGTTGACCATCCATAAATATGTTACCAATAGATTTTTTCCATTATTTCAAAGCCTCTCTGGTGTTGTTCAATAAGATAGACAACTTTATGAGGGGGGCGGGGGTGCATATTACCTGTATACACTTCCAAGCTTACCTAATCACCTCCCTAACCTTATCACAAGCAAGCCACATTTTCTCAAATTTGAAAGTTATCAGCCTTGTCCAGAATATATGGAAAGTAATAGAGGGCAATGGTCTGAAGTATATCGAGCTAGATGAGTGATCATTGACTCTTGAAAAAGATTCAACCAAAGATCTGAAACAAAAGCTCGATCAATATGTTCTAAACTCTTGCTAACCCCAACCAGTTATTGCACCAAGTGAAGTAGGGCCCTGAAAGTCAAGGTCCAACAGACCAGTGTGTCTTAGTAAATTTCTAAATTCTCTTATATCTCTATCAGCATGAAACTTCTCATCCTCTTTTTTATCATCAAGCAAAGTAATACAATTAAAATCCCCAATCAAACACATAGGATGACCAAGAGAAATTACAAAACTGATTTGCTGCCATAGCTTCCTCCTTTCTAATTAACCTATTAGTACTTGCATAAATAGCCCGCAAGATACGGTGCCAAAGGCCACCTGCTTATCTGTATAGAAAAAAGGAAATGTGTCTTATAGAATTTTGCCAAGTAACAATTATTCCACTTGAAAGTTCTAAAGCAAAAATCATATAGACATCCCATCTAGGTCCCATAAAACTTTGAATTCTAGACAACACATTTGCAAACAATCTAGTCTCATAAAAATAGCAAATAGTAGGACTGTATTGACGAACTAAAGTTTTAGTATAGTTGGCAAAAGAGGTCTTGTTGCACCTCTACGGTTCCAGGTAAGAACCTTCATTGATTAAGAACTATAGGTGCCACTTTCTTGTCCACCCCTATGACCAGAACTAGACCGAATCTCTGAAAATTCAGAGCTATCATCAAGACTCACCTCTTAACCACTAAGTTGAAATTCATCCGAACATAACTTTCTTTGAAGTTGAATAAAGATTGGGCCAGTAGATTAAGACTCACTACTTGAGGTAAGGCACAAGAGGTTTGCTTGCTTAGACTAAAATCTCCCTTACTGCTTTCTATTATCTTTTGGGAGGGCAGTCCCCTATTCTGAAGTTGAACTACCAATAGGCTTCAAGATCTTAGCAACATAGCTCTTCTGCTTTCATGGATTGATAGGTCTAGGTGCTTGAATATCCTTCTCTACAAATGGTTCATCCTCCGTCACCAGAATTTTAACTTGTGGTGGCAACTCAAAAATTCTGTTTTGCTGCATGCGAGGGGATCTTTTTCTCTTTTATTTAGCAGGATTAGGATTGGAGGTACCTCCCCCTGGTATGACTTCCACAATCTCCATTCATTATGGAACAACACTCTCCTTAGAGTTTTCATCTTCAGTGGAGAAAATTTTGAGCTGAAAGCAGCATTTTGCTTGTTTGCTGCAACTGATTAAGCTCTCAGGGGAGATCTCTTGGCAGTTTTCTTAGACTATGTCCACACACCCCTGAGGATCCACCTATATATGGGAGCTTGACCAGGGATTTTTCTTATCTCTTGAGTAGAAATTGGCTCTACCAGTACCTTGGCTGCTTTGATCCGGGGACCATAGACATTTAAAGTCTGGACCTTCCTCCTTGATACAACAACAAGATTCCATGCATGGTTAGGCCCAGCTTCACATAGGAATAGCAAAGATTTGGTAGCTCCTCAAATACTCTTGGAGATGTCAAAAGACCACATACCCGAGCATAACCCCTTCTAGAGGAACTCTCAGTCCATTTATCAAGATGTATTAGAGTCCTTGCCACAGTAGCAATTTTTAGTATCTTCTCCATATCCCACAGCTCAAGGGTAAGATATGGTAGTCTTAGCCACAACCTAGCTTGCCAGATTTGATCCCGTCAAGGCTTAAACTTCGGTCTCTAACTCTCTAAGGCAAGGAGTTGGCCAGCTAAGGTCCACGGACCTTGCTCCAGTACATGAGCTTTGTCTTCCTCGGAAGGACATTCAAACAAGAGTAAACCCTCTGAAAGAGATGAAATTAGAAGATCCCGCCCTAGGCTCCACCGAACCTTCATCTCTTTCTGGACAAAATAAAGCTGGAGACCCTTCCTTAGAAACTTACCAATTAATGTCTTCTTCTACCACACTGATGACCGATCAATCTCCTCTATAGAGAAGGAGATCACCCGAGTAAATCTTTGCTCCAGTACCACTAGCTCTTTATCAATGGCCCCCGAAGTCTTCCACCGGAAGTGACAAGGTCCTTGGAACCCTAATTTCAATTCTATCACAGTCGCTCATAGTTGCTCCTTATCAAAGGGAAGAAGAGAATCCCGATAGTTGCAGGAGAAAGAGATGGAGCTAATATTTTCATTGTCTCTATGGTTGAACTTGAGCCCTATCGAAGTCCCAAGTTTTTTTTTTTTAAAGAAAATCGAAGGCCCAAGATAAACATATAATAACTTGTAAACATTTCTAAGATATTATATAGACTGTAATCCTCCGGATTGGAAGTACAAACTATGGACTATTCAAAAATTTTAAGAGATAGCATCCGAGGATATATTCTAGATTGTTGGACTCGTATGTCTTTTTGTCGGACCCTTTCTTGATTCTTCTTTTGTTATAAGTTTTGTTTAGTGCACCAATGTTTCCCTGCAGTGTTGAGTGGGCATACAACAAAATATTTTCCTGTAGTACATATATGGTGTTCCACATATGAAGGGGAAACAAATCCTACTTGCCACAAGGTAAAGAATGTGACGTGTTCATGATACCACCAAGTATACTGTCATTACCAACCATGGAATGCATTAAAGAAAAAAATGAAGCCCATGAACGTAGCAACATAGATGGTAGTATTCTGGTAAATTAACATTGAAAAGTCTATCAGCTGGCAAATTTATTCAGATAGTTGTACATGGTTCTGAACCACACAATGTAGTGATGCCCTGAGAGCCAGACTTAGAATCCAGATGGATTGCCTCCGGTCATATCTATTCACTCTCTGCTGCTCCAGCTTGAATTAGAGGCTTTTCATCTTTTTCCTTGTACCAATAAAAGCTCAAAATGGTCTGTGACTGCTCAAAATTGACTGATTTAGAGCTTTTTTTCAATAATAAAAGAGCTAATGCATATGCAATCATGTATGTTGTTCATCTTCAGGCAGCATAGTTATTAGCCAAATAATAGTCATAAAAAAATAAAAAATCAAAGTACAGTCAGGATCAGATCATAAAACAAATCTAAAGGATATATCTTAGACATAATTGATTGTGCCCAACTGAACTGGTTAAAAAGGTCCAATAATATTTTTGTTTAGGTAGGTTTTGTTGCCTCAATTTTGCATTTTCTTTTGCTTTTTTCTTTTTCCCCAGCTGAACATCCAACTTTCCATTACTCAACCAATGTTTAGCTCATGTTGAATTAGAGGCTTTTCATCTTTTTCTTTTTACCAATAAAAGCTCAAAATGGTCTGTGACTGCTCAAAATTGACTGATTTAGAGCTTTTTTTCAATGATATATCTTAGACATACTTGATTGTGCCCAACTGAACTGGTTTAAAAGGTCCAATAATATTTTTGTTTAGGTAGGTTTTGTTGCCTCAATTTTGCATTTTCTTTTGCTTTTTTCTTTTTCCCCAGCTGAACATCCAACTTTCCATTACTCAACCAATGTTTAGCTCATGTTGAATTAGAGGCTTTTCATCTTTTTCTTTTTACCAATAAAAGCTCAAAATGGTCTGTGACTGCTCAAAATTGACTGATTTAGAGCTTTTTTTCAATGATATATCTTAGACATACTTGATTGTGCCCAACTGAACTGGTTTAAAAGGTCCAATAATATTTTTGTTTAGGTAGGTTTTGTTGCCTCAATTTTGCATTTTCTTTTGCTTTTTTCTTTTTCCCCAGCTGAACATCCAACTTTCCATTACTCAACCAATGTTTAGCTCATGTTGAATTAGAGGCTTTTCATCTTTTTCTTTTTACCAATAAAAGCTCAAAATGGTCTGTGACTGCTCAAAATTGACTGATTTAGAGCTTTTTTTCAATAATAAAAGAGCTAATGCATATGCAATCATGTATGTTGTTCATCTTCAGGCAGCATAGTTATTAGCCAAATAATAGTCATAAAAAAATAAAAAATCAAAGTACAGTCAGGATCAGATCATAAAACAAATCTAAAGGATATATCTTAGACATACTTGATTGTGCCCAACTGAACTGGTTAAAAAGGTCCAATAATATTTTTGTTTAGGTAGGTTTTGTTGCCTCAATTTTGCATTTTCTTTTGCTTTTTTCTTTTTCCCCAGCTGAACATCCAACTTTCCATTACTCAACCAATGTTTAGCTCATGTTTCAAGTCTTGTTATTCCACTATTCTTGCAGAACTTTTGCAGCCATATAAAATCTAAAGCTGGACAAAGCATCACAAGACAAACCTCAGATCTCCAGTATGAGTCATCAAATTTCTGAGCTAAACCCCATTTAGTCACTTTTATCGTAACAGTAGTATTCACTAATTGGAATGTGCTAGGAGATCAGCTTCTACAACACTAAAATTTTCTTTACTGAAAAATATCGAAATCCATGCTTAAAATATATGTTGCATGCACATATTATCACAATCATTCATACGTGTGTAGCACCAGGGTCAGGCAATGGCAAATGGCTCAGTAGCAGCAGGCTAGATATTTAAACCAATTCAAACCCAGCACAAAGGACAGCTCGACCTAGCTCATCTATTGGGTTGGGAGCCTTGTGTTAACCTAAATCTTGAAGTGGCTGGTGCTCTAATGAAGTGCTCTCTCTTTCTGTGTATCTGTGTAAATGTGGCACAAACACTTGGTTGTCATCATCCAATAGGTTGTGGGTCCGACAAGGCTGTTCATCAGGTCAGTTCTACCATTCTGACTTGGTTACAGAGGTCGTACCATAGAAAAATATCATGACTGCTAAGGCAGCTCTAAAGAATTAACGTAGAAGAAAAGCCCCAACATCCCTTGTTTCATCTTCTTGTTCCACTACTTCCTTCTCCATCAGCTTTTATTTGGACTTTTATTTCAGCTAACAAAACTAGCACAGAAAATTTTCTCATGTAGGCATCCATGCACATGCTTTTGTTGGTATGATCATTATGTTGTTTTCGGATGAGAAGATTTTATACATTGGATTAGTATAATGGGATCAGGAAAAAAAAACTTTATTTTAGATAAAAATCGGGAAAAGAAATGTTACACCTAAAGTAGAATAACAATGCGTTGGGTGCTCAACTATAGTGGACCAATATTCAGAAGGGAGAACTTCGTTTGTGACCTATATTAATTCTACGAAAGAAAAAGTTAAGAATACATCATAAGCCAATGATAGAAAATGACGAACATATAATCTGATTAAAATGGCTTAAATTAGGGAGAAAAGAAAGAAAGAAAGAGACGGTGGAGAAAATCCGTAATCACTACAATCAAAGCTTCAGTCCATCCTGTCGTCAGAACCTGGACGTATGGCAATGCATACTTCCCGATGCTGTGTAACCTGATGGGCTTTGGGAATTAAGAGAAGGAATATAAGCTGCAAGTTTCGAGGAGGTAGTCATGAAGTGATGGGAGGCAGACAGCAATCTCTCTCTATCTCTCTCTAACATAAGCCCAAGCATTTGAAGAGAGGCGAATCCACCTGCTGTTTTAGGCCACACCCCTCCAAAAGGCTGCTCGCCCACCTTTGGCTCTTCACTTTCCCACTGCTCAACAACAACAGGGAATCTCCAAGCGCTACCTCCCATCATCTTCCCTTTTCTTCACTCAAACCAAACAAAGCTCTCTCTCTCTCTCTCTCTCTCTCTCTCTCTCTACACTACATATCTGATGCAAGAAAAGTGCAATATGCTAATGGGTTATTTTAAACTCAAACAAACACATTCAAAAGGGTGATGTAGAAAACACTATCTTTAACTTAATTGATCTTGATGATCAATACATTTCCACAAATGAAAACACACATATAACTACTGACAAACACCACCAACAACAAAAAGTTCTTCAGAGATAAACCAAGGACTACTACACTCGTGTTATAATTCATAAACCAAATATCCAAACAACCCCATGAACAAAAGCAACTAATCTAATATAGTATGAGAAGAACCATCCCTAAGGAAATGCACCATTAGTTGTAGGCAGATCGGACCAATTAAGTGCTGGGTTCCAGTAATTAAATTCACCTCCGGAGAGAGGAATCGGCTCCAAGATCGAAGTGGCTGCACCAGTACCCATAGTTGTTGTCATTGTTGTTGTAGCAGAAGAACTAGTAGAATCCAAACAACCCACATTGCTCATGACTGCCTGCAGCTGATCATTGCAGTAATTTGCCGATGATTTGATTCTTTGGTAGAGCTCTTGGATCCCAGAGCTCGGCACCTCGCCCAACAACATGCTGCTATGTTGTTGCATCTGCTGTGGCTGTGGCTGTTGTTGATATGGATACTGGTTGCTATTCCTCCACAAGGCGCCATTCGATGATATCGGGAGCTGACCCAAAGGGTCCAAGCTCAGGCCTTGTGACTGTAAAACGCCAACTTTGTCGGCGGCCAAGCATGTGCCGATCATAGCCCCATCCTCCTTAATTCTCACAGAATTGAGTGTGGGGCTTGAATGAGTGTTAGGGTTAGGGTTTTGGACACTGGTGGCTCGGAGCAAAGCCACCAAATGTGAAGTGTGTGGTGAAGCCCAAAGGATCGGACCCGATGGGAGCTCATGTTCAAGACCTCCACCAATGCCTGACCTTGCCAAGAGGTCAGGCGATGCAGGTTTTGGCTTGGTAGCACCAAACTTGCTGCCCCCAGCAGCGATGCCTGGGGCAGCCTTGGCCTTGCGGCATCCGCCGCCGATGGGGACGTTGCGGAGGGCGCCGCCCTTGGTCCAGTAGCGGCGGCAGGTCTTGCAGAAGTGGCGGGGCTGGGTGAGGTTATAGTTGTTGTAGTAGCAGAATTTGGTGTTGGAGGAGTCACACCGGGGGCACCTAAGGTTCTGTTGCGGTTCTGAGGTGGTCGATGGTGAGGACGAGTTGGAAGATAGAGATGCGGAGGAAATGGAAGTTGAGGAAGAGGAGGAAGATGATGGATCAATTAGAAGGCTTCCTGGGATGGAGATCTTCCTCTCCCCCACTGCTCCACCCAACAGCTCTTGAATCATTTTTATTTTATCTTTTCCTAAAATCTGGACTAACTCAAGAGAAAAGGAGTGTGAGGCACACAGCAAAGGAAAAGAAGAAAAGACGGAGAGATTTGAGAGGAGACAAAGGCCAAGGAAAGTGGGTGTTTAGTGGAGTTAAGGTGTGTGGGGATGGGTGGAAACTGGACTGGCCTTTGAGGAGTTATCAGATGGGGTGGGGCTTGTTGATTGGGTAGTGTTTGATGGGGATGCTGGGGAAGGAATAAAGGAGTGGAGGAATGGAGTTAGGTTAGCATTTTATAGGGGAAAAGGAGAGAGAGATAAAAGAGAAATAAACCGCTTTCTCTGATTAGCCAAAGCGGTTTTGGGAACTGGAAAGTGATCTTGAAGGTAAGTACTGGGTAAGATTTTACATCTTAGGTCCCAAGAGTAATGACCTTCTCTCCTTCTGTTCTTTTGTGCTAACTTCTTATCCACTTATCTTAATACATATCAGCTGTCCATAAAATCACCTCAAACCATAGCCATAAGAGACTATGATCACATCATAGTATAGCTAACTAAGAAAAGATATATCGGGTGAGAAGGAACAGTGAGATGGACTACGGTTGGACCCCCAATTCTGTTACAATGACAACAGTTTAAAGGCTGCCATTTAATGGGGTCGAATGCCTTTCATAAAATAAATACCGGACCATATTAGATGGAATCCATCAGTGAATGGTGGTTCCAGGTTGAGGGTAGGTAGAACGAACGTATAATTACATCCACCGAACAATCAGAATTGAGGGAACATGATAACAAAATTTGTCAAGATATCAAGGAATTAATTCAATCATGCAGTCAATGGATCACATCCATGGTGGGCTACGGACAAAATTCTCTCGTCATGATCTAGAAGTAATTGCAGCGATGTCAAGTGCCTGGTTTTGGACTGTCGAAAGATTTAGTGTTGTTGTTGTCAATTGGGCGGTTGAGAATAACTCGTTGCAGCAAATCTGGGGCTCTGACTCATTTATGAGGTGAGTATTGACTGGTGCCTTGGATTACCAACGTTACGCTGCAAATTTTCCATGGTCGGTGCAATTTGGATCATCTTGGTGTTTTGTAAATGATTTATGTCATCATCACCTCCACACATTTAGAACAGTTAGGGTTTTGTCCTCCAATGCGTAACGATCTGTCAGGGTGTTGAATGCGCATGCACATATGATACTGCTTCAATTCCCATTTCACTTATTAAGGGCTGGTGTTTATTGTGGTCGATCCATTAAAAAAAAAAATGGAAATTTTGGCTACATGATTGGTGCAACTAGAAATCTGTTAATGTTGCTGCTTTCCGTGTTTATATGTTGAGTACTGCTTGTTGTAATTCATAGTTTCAATAAATTGGATGGTTTGCCACCCTTTTTATGAAAAGAAAAGAAAAGATAAAGAGAGAACTGAGCCTTGATGTTTTCGATATCCGATGCCCAAAAAGAAATAAAAAAGTTCTATTTGGGTGTATGCATGAACTGTCACCTTCTCAAAAGCTAGGAGGAAAAACGTAAATTATGAAGATGAATAAATGATTAAGTGGGAAAGAAAGTATCCATTAGGAGAAGCCAAGAAGGTTTGCAGGTCTAGAATTGCGGTTCTGAATCTTATTGCGGTCAAAACACGCTAGGAAAATTTCCTGACCAAAATAAATTAACTAGAATAAGGCTTGCTGGATAAGACTAAAGAATGATAAGAAATTCCTAAATATGCGGGATGGATTTCCAGGAAAAGATATCGAGAGAATAGCATCTTTCCAACATCATTAAGCTATAACTCGAGAGAACTTATTTGTTACTCGTGATCTGTAAGGAATACATAATACAATAGTAACCTTGGGTGCAGGAATAACGAGAATAGAACGAGAGGATATTGGAGTTGGAATTACCTCTCTCTCTCTCTCATTGTCCTTGAGACTTCAAAGGCAATGATTATGGGTCCGGGGAAGGGAGGCTAATCACGTGGAAATACGTGTAAAGGAGAATGTCCCCAATGCGCCTATCTACCCCTCTATCTAACATATTAAATATGTTATTCATATGATAATGCGTGCATATATAATTAAAGAGGACATAATCCCACTGACGGAACTTACGGCAAAGATATAGCTTCCACCTGCCCTCTCTGCGCGTTTCGTGGTGCGTGGCAAATGCAGCTGTCGGCTTCTGCTCTCAATAGGAAAGCTCCTGAAAGGCTTAGACATGGTACTAAAATCCAGAAACTTAAACTACTTCTGTTTGACGCTACTTTTAGTGCTTTTTTAATTCTTAATCTACCACTGGGGTCTCATGATCTATGATCTTTTGTCAGATATCGATAATGGAAGAAAGGGCTGCTTGAATCTTCCATAGCAGTTGAAAATGTAAAAAGAAATTGTTCATGTTAGGTAGCTTCGTAAATGGGCTTTGCCTTGTTAAAGCAAATAACCAACAACTATTTCGCCTGGAAATACTAAGTGCAACAGCAAAAAAAGATGAAATTGATGAGGTAAGATAATGTGTCAAAACAAATTATCCTACCTAGGATAGTTTGATGTATGTAAAGCTAGTCTGGAGCAGCAACATCGTCCATTTAAATGTCATTATCACGAGAAATTATTGTCTGGATCGGATCAGTATAAATCTCGGAGCACGTGCATGGTGGATAACGTGCAATCAAAAATTCGTGAAATATAAGGGTTAATGTGGCATGTTATCCACCCTGGAATTTGGCTAGTCCACCTCAACGTGGTCCAGCCAAGAATTTCTTCATTATCACCAAGCTTGTGGGACCTATCCATTTGCTTGATAAGCCAATCACAAAGTTTTACATATATAGGGATTGACTTAAAACATCGTTACTGTTTACATCATATATCTTGATGAATCCAAAACATTTTATCTAATACTTACCGTCAATCAAAATGAATTAACCATGAATTAAATAAATTTTTAAAATCACTTTGTTTTTTCTTCATCCTACACCAATCAAACCGAGTTCACCAAATTATGAACTTGAACCACATGGTTATCAACATGGACAAAGACACATACTAGCCCAAACTTAATATACTGGAGATGATATGATAAGTCCATTTAAGAAAAAAATAGCACAGAAAGTTAGAGTGGACATTAGACTTGATAGTTGATGAGAAGAGAAACCCACCATATAATTTCAAGTGTTGCCCATATGGTACATGTAGCTAGCCTTGTTTTAATAATTGTGAGGGTGTGCATTTAGTCCCACGTTGGCAGCGCACTGGATAATTTTGGGTATTTATACAAGGCCAAAAAATTTTAGTAATGCCTTCTGACCAACCTTTTGGAGTGAGGTCCTCAATTAGTGATGTGGCCAGCAGGTTCTTGTGAGTTGAAGCAGGACTAAGTAATTACTGGAGCCATTTTCATGCTTTACTAACTATCCTTGCACTAAGAGAATTTAAGTCAGCCAGTTGGCGCCCCTCACTTCACTTCATGCACCGGGGAGAATATCTATGCTCGAACCCAAAATGGATGTTTACACTTCACATTGCATCAACAAAACTTAGATTTTGATGCAGATTGTATGCCAAACAGATGCAGTCTGAGTGAAGCTCGTTACCACCTGGATTAGGTCCACATGACCATAATAGATTCCTTGCTAGCAGTTGCACTTATCATTGTTTACAAGTTACATATACCATCAAAGAAACGTCTTCCCAAAAAATTATTAGTTCTTGCAATTTCTCAGGTTTCCCCTATACTCGGAATATCTGGAAGTAAAACAATAGCGGTTATACAACCGCACATTATTTTCATTATATAACAGCTATTACAACGGCATAATGAAACCGTTATATTCTACATAAATAGCCGTTATTCTGAACCTTGACTAGTCTACCTCTTCCCGGAACCAAATTTCGAACCGCAAACACATGTGGGCTCCACGCACAGAATCCAACTCCTGTCTACCCCAACCACTGAACAACCAAAGACGTGGCAGACCCACACCCCACTAGATCCTGTCCGTTTCCAACGCCCAGCCCCCTCTTGTGCCCACTCTGTACGGCCACCCTTCTCCCTTCCTCCTCTCTCTGAGCGCGCGTGCCGTCCGGAGATATGACAGCGCCTGCGTCGGCCCAGCCAACCTCCCCGGCGCGACACGGGCCGATCGACAACGACCCCTTAATCCATCCCTCCCCCCACCACTTTGCCCCCTGTATCTCTGCCCACCCAGAGTGGTGTAACTGTGTTTGTTTTCGCCTACAAGGCCAGGCTATCCCCTTCCCCTCCCCCATCTCCGTCAAAAGAAAAAAAGAAGGAGATAGAGATGGAAGTATTATAGATAGAAAGTGGCCAAGGCCAAAGGCCTTCTCCTTGGAAAGTGGGCTCCCTTGGTCTCTCTCAGCTGCTCCTTCTTTCTTTCTTTCTCTATTCCATGACACTGTGATCAGGAGAGAGACCGAGGGAGAGATTCTCTTCCCTGTTCCCTTCTACTACTCTCTCTCTCTCTCTCTTTTTGTTATATTAAGTAAGGGCTGTTAAGGCGGCAGTCGTTCGGATTGGATATGTGGGTCCATAGCCGGCCAGCTAGACAAGGTGGACATGCATGCATGTCTGTGCATGACATGACATGACATGGAAAACTTATATGTATCTCCATACATAAGCGCGAAAAGTTTTATTCTAGCAGGCAGGACCACCATGACCTTGCCCCCTGACCAGCCGGCAACGTCACCTTTTCTAGGTTTTTGAGCCATTCCGCGCACGCACATGTATGGTGGGGAGTGTTGCGTATGTGTGGCCTGTGGACTGAGGGGAGCCTTGGGGGTTGGTGCTGTACCTCTTCAGTCCTTTTCTCCTTCATCATTTCATGCTTCCGTAGCTCTTTAGCCCTTATCTTCTACATCATTTTTAATCCTTCCGTAGCTTTCCCTTTATTCAAGGAGGAAAGAAAAGGCTCAAAGGAAGGGTGCCAATACAAAGATTTCCTGTCCAAGAAGGAGAAAGATGGGTGCAAGCTTCGGGGGGTGGTGGAAGAAACCTTTTCATATAGCTGCAAACGAAAACAAGATGTATAGCTCGGCCTTGGCTCATTTGAACTGGTTCCATTGGGAATTAAGAAAAAAAAACTCTGATAAACGAGCCAAGACTATACGCTACAGGCTTGAAGAATAAAAGGAGATCCGGCTTGGCTCGATAACAAGCTCGTTTAAGCTCACTATGTTGAGGACAAACCAAGCTTAAACATTGCAGTAAAACTCAGCTTGAGCTTTACTAGAGTTTTATTTTTGAGTTTTTTCTACGTTGTCCGCTTAATCAGCATTGTTTGCAGCACCATGGCCATATTCTTACCAATTAATTAAGCTCGGCAGATCACTATTTATCCTCCAACCAACTAGATTTACTATAACATTCAATCGATAAGGAATCCTACTGTCACCTTCCTTTTGGATGGTCCTGACCAAATGATGGCCTTTATAGTCTCTCTCTCCCCTTCATATGAAAACAATGATATTGCTTGATTACTGTGTGGCCCACCCATTGTGCTAAAATTGGTGGGGTGGTAGCTCCCCTTGAAAGGAAGAATGTGGAGGCTTGTGAGCTCCTCCTCCTACTGAGGGTCCACCTCAATCAGGATGGCCAGAAGAGATAATTAGTGACGACTCCAATTGCCTGACAGGATGGCCACGAAATCATGCCCCAAGCCACAGCCGGCATGTGCAAGGGCTGCCATTGGCCGGGTCAAGAAAAGAAATAGATCGCAAAAGATGGAGCAATGATGGATGTAGCAGAGAGAACCTCATGACCAAGATTTGTGCTTCAAACCAAGCACAGAGATCGATGCCATATTAAAGGTGTTCTTCTGGAGAAGGGAACAAAAGAAAGCTCGCTACGACAACATTTCGATATGAAGATCTTGTTGAGCATTTGTTTAATCACTCTACTTCAGCTTGTATATATCTTCTCTGATTGTGTGAATCAGGCGTTGGGCTCTCTGAACTAGATTCATAAAACAAATGAGAAGCATTAGGAATCTTCCCTGGGACGTTCTTAATTCTAAAAATCCACAAGGTGGTCTCATTACCCAATGATCCTAGTGGTTGTAAGCATAGACTAATTAGATAATTAACAACTTATTCTAATCAACACGTTGTAAACTAATGTCGACATTCGCTTAAGTTTATTATAATCAAGGGTGTCATATGATTCAACTAAGCAGAAATGTCTCTAATTATTTATTTAGACTTTTTGTGTACATATCAATCTAAATATTGAGATTTAGATGAATATCCTCTAAAATTGATATTTACATGTATATCTTCATAAAATATTTATTTTGTATGAATATTCTTTCATATATATATATATATATATATATATATATATATATATATATATATATATATATATATATATATATATATATATATATATATATATTGCATGTGTTTCTATTAAGAATATTTCAGTTATTTAAGTTTTAAATTATTAAATTCTTAACGATGTTAGATGATGTAGGTACAAATATATGAAAAAAGAAAAAAATAAGGACATACACACACAAAATAAGTACTTTATAAATATATACATGCAAATATAAATTGTAGAAAGATATTCATGTAAATTCTAAAATTTAAGATGATATGTATGTAAAAAATTTTATTTTTTATTAATAAGCCTTGAAAAGTGAAAGAATAAATACGTATAAAAAAAAAAAATCATATATTTTAATATGCAAATCCGAAAGAGGACATACTTAAGTAGGGTAGGGAAGGTCCGGCACATCAGATAACCAAAACTTAATATGAAAGTAAAGACGAGGGGTACCAATTACTCAATGAGTAAAGTCGCCTAGAGTTGGATATCAATAGCTTATATTCAAATATTTAATAAAAAATAATTTATATTCAATTCACATAAATCATACTTTAATATTGATTATCTCAAAAAAATAGAAACAAAAATCTCTTTTAATTACGTATAATATAAAAAATTAAATTGAAGATGATGATAGAAAAAGAATAGTATCATCCATGCAAGTTTAACATTTAAATTTTTTTATTCTCTCACTACGTACAGCTGTTCCAATTCCCTTGGTGTTTGAACTCACAAAATTATAATGGATCAATACAATTAAGAGACATACGGATCAGGAGTTGAGATTCCCTATAATGCTCCATTCATACCACAAGAGATTGCATATATGATCAGATAGCCCGTCACACCATCTATTTAAAGAAATAGATAATTGTTGCGAATTAATCTTTGTGCTAATTTGTTATAGTTAGCATCTCAATATATATGATGGTATGTATTGTCGATATAAATATGGTGTGGCCGTTATCCACAGGTAACGGTCTCCCTCGCGAAACAGATATGGTAGCGGATCCGGACTCGAGCGAGAGTTGGCACACGTCGATGGGCACGGAGGATCCGGACTCTTCCGACGGCCGGTCACTCCCAGGACGGTCCAAGCGTAGAACAAGAGATTCCAAGATGGTGATATAACATTGATGAGATCGTGATATGACACGTATAGGTCGCTGACAGCCTACATGGGAATTTTCAAAACAATCCAAAGGGGTCGTTGGCTCTACGATCCAAGAGGGAATAAAAGGCGTCGGTGGGCCCAGACAGAGATGACTCCCCCACAGACCTTGGCGTATAAACCCCCCGTTGCTGTCTTCTACTGTAGCAATAATTCCCCGTGTAATCGTACCCAATTCCTTGTTGAATGATGGCAGCATGGATGGATGGAAGCGAAGGGACAAGCGAACATGGGAATGATGATTTCTAGGTTGTGACATCACATGTATCATGATTCATAACATCGATGCACACAAACTGGCATTTCCACATGGGATGCACCGACGGGAGTATCTTGATTTGTATTGATACATGCGATAAACGGAAGAAATTTGGTGAATAGTTAAACAGAAGTCGCCCCCACACACCCCATCCCTTTTTATATATATATGTGTGTGATGTCATGGGGGAGAGAGTTTTGATCATTTGAGTGGTTATTCATGAAAACGATGTAAAAACTTTCCACGTTTTACATTCCATATGTGACAGGCATTCATAGGTCCACTTTTATTTAGATTGATGTGCTCAAATAGGTAGCAAATCCGTCTCTCTATTTTTTTTTTTTAAAAAAAAAAAAATCACAACTCAAGCCTCCATTTAATGGATTCCGCCGAAAGAAAGATTTCTCTTTGTTCACAACATCAATCATTGAATTGAGCAATGCCACTTTGAGAGCCATAAAGGTAGATGGAAGAAAGAGATTAAAATGTCTTGAAATCCATGCAATATACATTTTAGTGATTGATGTTGCAAAAAAAAGATCAATCATCTTTTCACATGAAAGATACAATCCAAACCCCTAGTTTGCATACATGGAGAAATACCAAAAAGAACATCGTAAAAAGATATGCACTTATGACTTAGTCTACATCTCACACATAGATCGCAATCAATTTGCTTATTTCTTGCTCGATTAGTTTATAACCATCGGATATTAGAATGCCTGTCAATTAACTAGGTACATAGTATTTTGTGCAACCAAGCATTTCAAACTGAGATGATAATTCAAATAAATTTGCTAAAAGTAAGATAATATATAAAAAAATCTTTCTAAGTAGCACTAATGGGTGAATATAAGTTAAGCCTTATTCTTATCAGAACATTTTGTGCATCCTAGCATTTCAAACTAAGGTGATAATTCTAGTAATTTGCTAAAAGATATTATATAGAAGACCTCTAAGTAGCATCAATGGGAGAATAAAGCTAAGCCTTATGCTTACCAATGCATTTCATGCAACCAAGCATTTCTGGCCAAGGTGAAAATTAATTCAAGTAAATTCACTAAAAGTAAGATCATGGAAAACCTCTAAGCAACATTAATGGGATAATAAAGTTAAGCCTTATGCTTACCAGATAACTTGGCCTACATTTATCTTAGGCATAAAGTAGGAATAAGACTCTGAATAAATTTACCAAACAACATTTGGGAAGAAGGCATACCAAAGAATATATAGGCCGGTCAAACTTATGAGAGGCATAACCATTCCAAGGGAAAACTTTCATGAGGTAATTTTTAGTATAAAGGCGCCTTCTATGCCTGCTTTTCCCCTTTATTTTTTTTTTCAAAAAAGGAGAGCCCCCAAACAAAAATAAAATGAAGATGACAACTACTCCCTGTCCCCTTACACCGGCTTGTATAAAATATAAAAGTTCATCAAGAAAGTTGCTATCCAATATTTCTGTCCAAATAATCTTGATCCCAAGTCGGCTAGCCAATCTTTTGGACCATTCTCTTGACGGAGAACGTGGAAAACCTAATGTGAAGGGAAACAGCACAAAGTTTTGCATCCCATAGATGCAGAGGTGCTGCTATCATTTGTGAATCTCCTTCAATCCAAATTATATGAGCTCAAGTGAATGTAGCAACTCTGCCAGTCCCCACCCATGCCGTGAACAACTCTGCCATTAGTATCAATTTACATCGTCAACTACAGCATTACTCCATTGTTGTCCCGGATTATATATCTAGCACCTCCAATGCCATCAGCTTTAGATGAGCTATTGGGTTCAGGGGGAGTTGAAGAGATCGAGAGCACTCTCTTGGAGCACAAAGGCTAGGAAGAAGGGCTCTAGTGTGATGTGTACTTAACATTGATCAGAAACTTCTCATGAGCTAAACCAAGTGCAAGATGAATCACACGATTAGGTGCAAACTTGTGGGCACAATCACTTGGTCTCCATAAATTAAGGCCAAGCATTACCCATACACAAGGCAAGAAGATTCAATTGTGGCTTAAAGCACTCTTATTACATTTCCCAATGTGAAGCAGCAACAAGGAACACTGGGAGCAAATCTTGGGCAGAACATAGATTTGAGATGAGATTGTACTTTGTCTGGCGTTTCAAAGGTCGCACCTCTCACCATGGCCCAAGGGATCTCAAGAAGATCGGATCGGTTGCTTACGTTTTGAACATGGAACAATGAGAGAGATCAGAAGTTATCCTTTTGGCAGGATTTAAAAAGCGTAACTTTAAGTTGAGAAGGCTTTGTCAGAGATTAAGAAAATAATTATGGCTGCTTTTCAAGAAAAGGCAGACAAACATTACACCAACCGTAAAACCGTACACTAAATATATATTGGAATGTAACAGTTCTAAGAAACCGCAACTTACAACCTAGAAACAAAATTAAATCAAAGCATACTACGCACCTTTTACTCAAAAATTATGCATCACCTGTTATAATTTGGAACTTTGTAACTATTTTGTGAATATAACTGGGTAACTCACTTTTTATTATTTATTGTTTTTAAATTGATGTGGCACCAGCGGGTATCGGCAAGGATCCGTCGTCTAGCTCGCTCGCGTAGCAAAGCAAGCTCCTCCATCTGTCTAACATTTCTCACACGGAAAGAGCTTGATTGCAAGATTGCCGTTTACTTCTTCTCATGTCCTTGAGTTAAACTGCAACTGAATACAACCTTTCTTTTGGCATCCTATAAGGGTTGTCCTCTTTTTCCTCTCGATTATAAAAATAGCTCCTTACTCTAAATTTTTTTCCCCTAGATTATAAAAATAGCTCCATACTCCGTTTGCTTCTCATCAATTTTTTTTCCACAATACATTAGAAATAGAAGATTAGTATTGAGTGTGTGCGAGAATTAGATTAAATCAGATTTTTTTTCCTTCGAGGAAGGATATATATAAGGACAGACCTTTGGTCACACTGCAGTCAGCAGACGAGCAATACCATGCAAACCGTGAAGCTTGGAGAGGATCTAAACAAAGAGAAGCAACTTGCATCAATGGTTTCTTTTTTGAACTGCAAGCATTGATTTTGAAAATACAATTGCACAGAAGCTCTTCTCATCTCTACTTTGGCATTTTCAGTCAATAATTTTCACAAGCAATGCAACAGCCTAGAAAAAACAGTAAGGATAATTGGTTGCACCGGTCAACCAAATTTTATTCTTTCATCCAATGGCAATTTTCAGCTAGTGCATATTTATTAGTTATTAATTTACCATGCTACATTTGATAACTTAAAATAACATCATGTGCGACGGGCAAACAAGATTACTTCAAAATGATGTTAACACCAGCAAGAAAATCCATGGCTTATCACCTGCCTGCAATGTTATTAGGCTTGCAAGCACCTAATCGAAGCC
Source organism: Cocos nucifera (assembly GCA_006176705.1). NCBI lineage: Eukaryota > Viridiplantae > Streptophyta > Magnoliopsida > Arecales > Arecaceae > Cocos > Cocos nucifera. Next base: position 861,112 of record QRFJ01000186.1, read on the forward strand.
AGGCTGATAGCCCCTGACCATCTCCTGCGATATTATTCAACTTAAAATGAGTTTATAGGTGAAGCTGAGCATTGAGGTCTGGAATCTCTAGTTAGTTAAAATACAAAAATAAATATGGGATGCAGATATAGAATAGCCTAATGATTTACCTCACTTTATATCAAGGAAACAATGGCTGGTATTGGAGCCCCATGTTCTCAGGAAATCCCATCATCAAATTAAGGTTCTGTACGGCTTGACCAGAGGCTCCTTTTACCAGGTTATCAATCTGCATGGTGAAAAACAGCATTTAGTTCATGTGGCATCACCACTTTTACCAAAAAAAAATGGCAAATAAACATTTTGTTGTCTAAAAATGGAGTATCAATGACAGCACATACAACAGAAATTATAATTGCTCTCCCTGGAATTCGATCTTGGAAGATATTCATGAAACAGTAGTTCGACCCCCGGACATGACGTGTGTGGGGCACAGAACCCTTCCCCAACAATTTAACAAATTCTTCACCCTGGAAGAAAGAGAGTCATCAAGTAATAAGAGGGAAAGAAAAACACATAGCTACTACTTTTCAATGATATTAAACAAATCATACATGTGGTCAACATGAGATGTTCAGACATTACAAACCAATCAGCTGTTATTATTGGCACCGATGCTAACCATTCCTACCATACGTCTAACATTAACATCAAAGCTTGCACTTGTCATATGGCCTCTCTTGTTTACCAACATGCCCCATTATCTATAATTCTTACCCAAGGGGATGGAAACAAGAGAACTATACTTCCAAAAAGTGGTAGTCCACATGAAGTGGCATAAATTATGGAACAAAGAAAACTTTAATTCGATGCTATATTCCATGCTTCCTTGCATGTCCATCCGACGTGCCAAGATAGTTTTTTATAAGAAGATATACCATGTGTTCAAGAAAATCAAACTGAAATGAAACATAATAGGTTTTCTGAAGGCTCCTAAAACAGAACACCAAGCAAACAAGTACAATCATGTCTCACAGACGGTTGATGGAGCACTTGTCTCTCTAATAAGCAAGGGAATTTATCAGCTATCACTAAACTAGTTGACAGATTCTTGAGACAGAGTAGCCACCAGGAAAGCACTTTTATAACAAGTAGAACATATAGATAAGAAAATACTAATTCCATTCCCTTGTTTGGGTAATTCACTGCCCTTTGCTTTCCTCTCTCTACGGCATTGTCTAGAAAGAGAGATTTAAGAACATCCAAGAATCTTCTCGTTGCATTTAAATATATGCACAGATATATTTGTGTGTATCAAACATCATATATATACCTTCGTACAACTGTATGATGTAATGTTAGTCAAGAATAAACTTACATATATCAACTTAGAGACTTGGTAATTTTCACGCACGGTTTTCTCAAGTATAATTTAAATAATTAATTACCAAGAGTTATTATATTGTGACAAATGAAAAAACAAATTGAATTAGGCATACTGCAAGAAAATTAATTATTTATCAAAAGATTAGAAAGTTTCCTCTGGCAATAAGCTTCTACACAGGTCAATTTAAAGGCCCTACTACTTTTGCACGTGTCATAGATGCACTTGACTTTGTTAACCAAGAAGCAGCTCAAAAGTTTGTTTATTTATAGAAGATCTGTTTTTTCTTTTGATTATAAAATTGCAAAACCGCCACAGTTAATCCTTCCAGAATACATGCTAGATACATCAAAAGAAAGTATATCCTGTAAGTCCAAAGATCTAGTGTTCGTTGATTAGACTACGCATGCGTGAATGTTATATACAATGTAAACATTTTAATTTTAGACCGACCAAAATAAACTAATCATATTCAAGTTGACCATGAACACTTTTTAAGGTGGATGCACGAACGTTGAGCCTTAAAGTTTGCAGAACAGATCATTTTCACGACCACAGTTGCACTATGTGGAACTATGAAAAACTGACAACTAGTACTCTCAAAAAAAGAAAATAGTGAAATATATCGCAAATACAATCAGAGCATAAAGGCATCTAGACATTTTGCAATCACTGAAAAACCACAAACTTACAGAAAAATTTTATAAGAATTTGAGTCTAGTAGATGTATAGATCTAAGTGTTGAGGAATCAGTGGGGTCTCCACATAGAAGATAGCTTATCAAATATGATGATCATGAATAAGATGGTGAAACCAGGAAGACTCAAGAAGAAGGCCTTAAGAAGCATTAGATAAGAATGAACAAATATCTAAGGCATGATAGTGTAAAAAAGAATTTAAGAAGCATTAGGTATGGATGAACAAATATCTAAGGTATGATAGTGTGTTTGTCTATTACCCATTTCCTCAGCAATCTATCGTATCTCCCTTCCCATTTCTTCGTCCTACCTGTGTGAACACTACCTTTCTCTGTTATCATTACAATATGTCCAGCCAAAATATCAGCCATTATCCTCCCTCACTTATAGGAATCAGGAATTACGCACGTATTCCAAAAGGAAGCATCGCTAAACCCTAATCCTAATTTTCGTAGGCTTAATTTAGGTTATTTTATTTTTGTTGAAGATCCTAATTTTGTTATGACTCTGTAAAAAAAGTTCTATTGGGTTTCAAGTCATCTGTTAGAATCCTATTAGGTTATGTTTTTATTTCTCTATTTAAAGACTTCACCTGCATGAAGAAAGACAGGCTTGAACTATTGATTAAAAAATTAAGAAAACTAAATTCTAGAGTTTTGATTCTTCTTTTAATTTTTTTTCTTCTTCTTTTTCTTTTTGTTTTGCATTAATTTGATATCAGAGCTAAAAGATCGGCAATTTTTCCTCCCCGTCGGTGATTTTTTTCTCTCCAGCTCTCTCTTTTTGTTCCACGCCGAACGCCTTGTTCTTCCCGATGCCCGTGTCACTGTCGATCGAGACACCTAAACCCGTGCCCGAGGCCGAGCCCTTTCGCCACTCCACTGCCGCCTTCTCCGCTCGATCATCGTCGATGTCATCTCCGCCACCAACCGCCGTCGCTCCCCTCTCAGCCGCCGACAGTCATCACTGCCTCCCTTGCTGCCAACGACGCAAGCTCCCATCAACCGATCAAATCTCCAGCATCGACGATCGTGCGCATCTTCTTCACCGGCACAGGTGTCCAGCGGCCTCCGACCTAGCCCTTCCTGGCATCGATCACCCCGAGCGGTTGCCGATCGACCCCATCGTTGCTTCCCTCGCCGACAACAGCCGCCGCCGACCGTCACCTGTCCGTCCTTAACCCTCGTCGTCGCCGGCATCTGCACCGCCTGCTAGAGCAACCTAATAGATCTGCCTCCCTAGCCGCTGTGCGCCTCGATGCCGTCAACTCGTCCCTCCCCATCGATCATGTTTGCGTCTTCTTTGCCAGCACAAGCTACCAGTGGCCTCCGACCCAGCCCCTTCCTGGCATCGACAGCCCCGAATAGTCGCCAATCGATGCCTACGCCGTCTCCATCCCGATAGCTGCTCCCCGACGGACCCTTCTCAACATCTCCATCTCCATCACCAGTGTTCACCCTTGAGCTTCCAACCTCTCCATCGACGACCGGCCGGAGTCACCGTATGCCTCTCTGACAAACTCGAGGACTCCCGTGGATCCGACTACTGCTTTGGGCTTCTCGTAACCCTTCCATCGCCGTCTTCTCGCCGGCCCGATCAGCGACCAATCGACGACGACAAGCCGGAGTTCCACCGTGGTTCCTCCCTCCCTCGGTTGGGATCCGCCACTGTTCTTCCGCCAATGCTGCTCACCAGAGCTCGTGTAACCATTGGAGGATACAAAGGGGAGCCCACCTATCTAAAAGCATCGTGGTCTACAAACCGCCTATGAATCACAGTCTATAGACCATCGGTCCACAGGCCGGTCTATAGACCGGATCCACATCCAAAAAAAAAAAATCTTACTCTTCAACCTACAAGCACCATGAGGTGAAAGATATAATTCCTCCATTAAATTTAGATTTTTTTTTAAATCTTTAGGTAATTTAAAATTGCTTAGACCCTGATTTTGTCTTTATTTTTTCATATATTTACTATTTTTCACATCAAACACCCACATATCTTACTATCATACAAACCAGAAACATATACATTAAATTGTACTCTATAATTTTTACTGTGAGCATCATAATTAAAAATTTTAAATATATATAAAATTTAAATTTATTTTCTTATCATGGCTATTGGTAATTTAAAAGATGCACAAACTCTAATAGAAAAGGAACTAGAAACTATCAAAAAAATCCAATCAACCTTCCAAGAAACTTTTAACCAGATCTGTTATTCTTTAGACCAAATTCACTCTGATATTAGTGAGCTTCGTGCTACCCAAATAAATAGCCGCGTAGACATGGCAAATCTTATAGGTCAACAGATAGAACGCCAATTATCCTTAAGAGAGTCGAGAATAGACAAACAATCTGTAGAAGATGATTCTCCTAGTATTCAACTTATGCATTGATCCCCTTCACGAAATCTTAAACCTACTAGTAGCCAAAATCATGTCATACATACTAGTGAGTCTTTTCAAGCACCTCCGACCTATACAACAGCCCCTCCAATTATCCACCACTCCACATAATTTTGAGGGTTATAATTATCATAGGTAAATGAATATGATAGAGAATGCTATGAAGAAAAAGTATAGTCGCCAAATCCCATACTTAGGAATCCTAGGAAGCCTACTAGGTATCCATGAAATTCTGAATACTTTAGACTCCAAGGACAATAATATATAGCATATCCGCACAGATATGAAAATTTAGAAGAACCACTAAAAAGAATTAAAGTAGAAGTTGCTTCTTATGACGGTAGATTGGATCCAAAAGTCTTCTATGACTGGTTATTAAATCTAGAATCTTATTTTGAGTGGTATCACATGTTAGATGCCTCTCGCATCCGCTTCACAAAAATAAAACTAATAGAATCTACCAAGCAGTATTGGCAAACTATTGAAAGAGATTTAGAGCGGGAAGAACATCCTCCTATAGTGTGCTTTGGAAAGAAATGAAATTTAAGCTGCACAAGAAATATGTTCCATATACTACAAAAGTCAATTATTAGATCAATGGTACACTCTTAGGCAGGAAAATACTAACATAACTAACTACATGATTTGTTTTGAGGATCTACAATTGAGATATGATATATCTGAGGATAAACTAGTTTCTAAATTTATTAGTGATTTGAGAAATGATTTGAAAAGAAAAGTTTCATTGTATTCACTTGATTCTGTAGGAGAAGCTTATCATAAAGCCCTAAAAATTAAAAAAATTTATAAAACTTCATCGTAAAGAAGAGCTTCTTTTTCTACTGAAACTGGGCAGTCTAAACTTATCCCTAGTAGTCATACTAGAAGTGTTTCACAAATAGCTCATTCTCGTCCAGGACTAAATCCCATAGATACTAGGATCAGAGAACCTGTACCAAAAATATCCCAATTAGCTAGTTCGTCAAACATAGTGTCATTATTATCATGAAAAAGATCACATAGCTGCTAGATGTCCATATCATACCTTGACCATAAAATCAGAATATGAGAAAGCAATTCCAGCTGAAAATGCACTATAAGATTTTAATCCCCTAGAACCAGCTAATTCTGAAGAAGAGTACGAGGAAAAATATGAAGAGTTAGGAGGTCAGGTTAATATTATGTGTTGTATAATCACCGTCCCTACAGATTCTAATGCCTGAAAATGCACCAGTATTTTTCATACATACGCACAATGTGGGGATAAGATATGTAAATTAGTCATTAATGGTGGTAGTTCTATGAATGTAGTATTGGAGTCTACCATTAATCGACTGAAACTGAAATCTCAACTTCATCTTTATAGAGTTGCCTGGGTAGATAAAATACCTCTTCCTATTAATGAATGTTGTCTAGTACTAATTAAAATGGAAGCTTATTCTGTTGAAATTATGTGTGATGTTTTACCGATGGAGGTTGCTAATGTTTTATTAGGTCGATCATGGATTTATGATGTAGATGCCTATAATTTTGGTAGAAAAAATACCTGTGTGTTTACGCATAAAGATAAGAAAATTAGGTTAAATCCTAACAAACCTAGTGGGTCCCAACCTTCTAGAAAAGACAAGAATGCATCTCAAACTCCTAAATAAAAGAACTGTCATATTTTAACTCATAAGAAATTTGAAGAAAAAAGTTCAGAGACTGAGATTATGTTGGCAGTCATTCCTAAAGATAAAATTAGATTAACCTCAGACATCCAAGATAACTCACCTCCTGAGATTGAACATTTATTAGAAGAATTTAAGGATGTGACTCCAGAAGAAATACCAGATGGCCTTCCTCCTTTACAAGATATTCAGCATGCTATTAATTTATTTCCAGAATCTCAAATATCTAATCTTTCACATTATAGGTTGAATTCTAAAGAACGTGAGGAAATGAGAAGACAAATAGATGGTCTGTTACAAAAAGATCACATTCATCCTAGTCTTAGCCCATGTGCCGTACCAGCTCTTTTGACATCAAAAAAAGATGGTACATGAAGGATGTGTGTAGACAGTAGAGCCATCAATAGGATTACTATCAAGTATAAATTTTTCATTCCTAGGCTTGAAGATATGCTTGATCAATTAGCTGGCTTTGTAATTTATTCTAAATTTGATTTACGTAGTGGATACTATCAGATTAGAATTCGACCTGGAGATGAATGAAAAACTACTTTTAAAACTCATGATGGACTTTATGAATGGTTAGTCATGCTATTTGGGTTATCCAATGCTTCTAGTACATTTATGAGATTTATGACTGAATTATTGAGATATTTCATTAGTAGATTCTTAGTTATCTATTTTGATGATATTCTAGTCTATAGTAGGTCTAGAGAAGAATACTTAGATCATCTTAGAAAAGTTTTTATCACTCTTAGATCCGCTAGATTATATATTAATCTTAAAAAGTGCTCGTTCCTTCAGAGTCAAGTACTGTTTTTAAGGATGTCATATCCTCCGAGGATATTATGGTTGATCCTAAGAAAATAAAAGTAAATTAAAGATTGGCCTGAACCAAAATCTCTTTCTGAGGTTCGTAGTTTTCACGATCTAGCTTCTTTCTATAGATGGTTTATTAGAGAGTTTAGCACCATCATGGTCCCTATTACAAATTGCATGAAGAAAGATGAGTTTTATTGGACAACTAACGCTGCTAGAACTTTTAATGAAATAAAGCTTAGAATGACTGAGACACCTGTACCGATACATCCTAACTTTTCCAAAATTTTTGAAGTAGCCTGTGATGCATTAAATATAGAAATCGGAGTTCTTAGCCAGAAGGATCATCCTATAGCCTATTTTAGTGAAAAACTTAATGAAGCTAAGCAAAAATACTCTACATTTGACAAAAAAATTTATACTGCAGTTCAAGCCCTTAGGTATTGGCGATATTATCTTTTACCTAAAAAGTTTGTTCTATATTCTGATCACCTATCCCTTAAATACATTCAATCCCGGAAGAAGCTTAGTACCAGGCATGTTAAATGAATAGAGTTTCTTTAGGATTATACTTTTGTTCTCAAACATCAAACTAGTGTTGAGAATAGGGCCGTTGATGCATTAAGTAAAGTAATTACTGTCTTACAATCCATGAATACCGAAGTAATTGGTTTTGAGCTTGTAAAAGATGATTACCAGCATTATCCTGATTTTTCTGATATTTATCAAAAGGTTAGTCAAGAAAATTATCAAGAATTTGTTGACTTTGTGATTAGAGACGGTTACTTATTTAAAGATTGTCATCTTTGTATATCTTGGACATCTCTATGAAATTTTCTTGTTTAGAAACTTCATGCAGGAGGATTAGCAGGTCAATTTGAACGAAATAAAACTGTAGCAATGGTTGAGGATAGATTTTACTAGCTATCTATTAAAAAGGACGTAGCTAGAATTCTCTCTCAATATCGTACGTGTCAACTAACCAAGGCTAGAAAATAAAACATTGAATTATATACTCCTTTACCGATTCCTCATTCTCCATGAAAAGATCTTAATATGGATTTTATTCTTGGACTACCTATAACTGCAAGGGAATATGATTCAATTTTAGTGGTTGTTGATAGATTTTTCAAAATGACACTTTATTCCTTGTCACAAGACTTCTGATACTTTTTCTGTTGCTAAGTTATTCTTAAGGAAAGTTGTTAGACTTCACGGATTACTCATTTCAATAGTATCAGATCGTGATGTCAAATTTGTAAGTTATTTTTGGAAAATCCTATGAAAATTATTTATGACTACTTTAAATTTTTTTCAGCTTTTCATCCCCAAACTGATGGTCAAACAGAGGTTGTAAATAGAAGTCTTGGTAATTTACTTAGGTGTCTAGTTGGTGATAAACTTGAGACATGAAATTTGTCATTGCCTATCACAGAATTCGTTTACAATAACTAGAATAGGTCTACTGGTAAAAGCTCTTTTGAAATTGTTTATGATTTTAATCCCCGTCAACCTATTGATCTTGTTCCCTTACCTATGAATAACCATACTTCTGAGTCTGCGACTTCTTTTGCTAACTATATTAATGAAATTCATACTGAAATCAGACAAAAGATTGCCATGAATACAGAAAAATATAAACTTCCTACCGATGCTCATCATAGAAAATTGAAATTTAACGAAGATAATTATGTTATGGTTCGTATTCGTTCTAAACGTTATCCACGGAATTCATTCAAAAAGTTACATGTTCGAGTCACCGATCCTTTTCGTATCCTTCGTAAACTTGAGTTTAATGCATATTATATAGAATTACTTTCTGATTTAAAATTTAGTCCAATTTTCAATATTGAGGACTTGCTACTTTATCAAGATACATTCGAGCCTCCTACTATGCATGCAAGTGATAGCAGGATCACATTCCTCCTCCAGTGCCAGTTTCGGTTCTTCTATCGCTCCCGCCGGCTTCATCAGACCAAATTGAATGCATTCTTACAGATGAAATTATTTCTTCTACTGATGGAGGATTTTGAAGATTTTTGATCAAATGGTAAGGACGTCCAGATTCATATGCTACTTGGATCTTTGAAGAACTACAACGAATTGATTCAGATATTTTCGAACATTACATCAGTTTCTCGTCAGAATCGAGTTCTTTTCAGTCAGGAAGGAATGATAGGAATCAGAGATTATGCACGTATTCCAGAAGGAAGCGTCGCTAAACTCTAACCCTAATTTTTGTGGACTTAATTTAGGTTATTTTATTTTTGTTGAAAATCCTAATTTTGTTAGGATTCTATAAAAAAAGTTCTATTGAGTTTCAAGTCACCTGTTAGAATTCTATTAGATTATATTTTTATTTCTCTATTTAAAAGCTCCACCTGTGGAGAAAGACAGACCTAAATTATTGATTGAAAAATTGAGAGAACTAAATTTTTAAGTTTTGATTCTTCTTTTAATTTTTTTCTTCTTTTTCTTTTGGTTTTGCATCACTTACATACCAACCTCCCTTATATTTGAGTCAATCATTATAGAGCTCTCACATCCTAGACTTCAACATCAACAACCTAGTCATCAAATCACCTTCCTGCAACACAAATATTCTGCTTCCTCTATTGTCTTAACCCCTCTTTCCCTTCATCTCTAATTGACCCAACCCTATAAACACAATTAAAACATCCTGTCGACCAACTTGGACCTTAGTTACCTAAAGTGGGAGCAGGAGCAGATTCTGATGCAAGAATGGGAAGGTGCATCTCTGAAAAAGATTTAAGGAGATGCTTAGGAAGTGGGTGCATGCATGAGTTTCCAAATATTTTGAAGCCAGTGCAGCACCTCCAATAGAAGTTTCCTGCTACAGAGACTTAGATTTGCAGGCTTAGTCATATGACAAGCTAGCCACCCACTTTCAACAATCTTGGAGATAACTAATCAGATGGTCAACATTCAATGAGTGCTGATATATGATTTCTATTCCAGGTAAAAAGAAGCTGCAAAAATGTTCCACAAGAGGGTATCTACTATTTAAGTTGGTAAAGTCACCTGGTATTGGATTTAGCAACTTGGGATACATCCTACTCTCACACTGATTTTGGCCGGGCTTCCCCCATCCTAATTCTCAAAAAAAACTATTCAAGAATAATTATTATCATAGCTAAAAATCTAGTTTTTACACATTTTGGGTCTTCTAGCAATATAACATGTTAAAGGTAACAGTTGATTATGATTCTAAACATGCATGAACAATAACTGGCTGAGAGCGAACGTGCAAATTGTGACCGTAAAAAAGCAATATTCCTATCAGATGATGAAAGATATACCTCATAAGTAGTCTTCAGTTGTTGGTACAGGTCCTCAATAGTCACCCCAGGTGCCATTTGGACGTATATGGTTGACTGCATTCCACGGCTCTATTGAAGACAGAAATGCCAGGTCAACAATTGAACGGGCTAATATGGACATTCAAAGGAGTATAACAATAAAAGATAAGCTTGACTTCAACAGTATACATAAAAATTGAGTAGAACATTTACCATGGGCATCAGATGAGGAGTGAAACTAACAGTGACTTTAGAATGTGAAGCATCGGACAGTCCTTGTTCGATTTCAGGAACTGCAATAATAAAAGGAGAAGTATAGCATCCCCTTCTAAATTTGAAAACAAAAGCAAAACAGCACTGGTGCTTTTAAAAGTGATATATCCCATGATTCAAATTAAGAAAGGCAAAATTTATACACCTCAATCTTAAAATTCAGATCCTTACATTCATAACCAGGAGGGCTGCCAGAAAATTTTAAAATAAAGAAGAAAAGAAGGGGGTAAAACCTACAAAGTCATTAACATAAGCATGTATATTGTACCTATAAGCTTTGCACTAGCAGTTTTTACAGATTATAGGCTGCAACCGATTGCTAACAAGAAATTTCTAAGTGCAACCTTCTTCTTTTAGCTATTTAACATTAGTTTGTTTCAATTTGAATAACTATAATCACCATTTGTTTAGCTATTCAATACAAAAACACACGCATGCATATGCGATCACCAAAATATGCATGTGTGCATGGGAACATAGACATTGTTTAGCTATTCAGCTCTACTTAAAGTTCCATTTAAATAATTATAAATGCCATTCAGTTAGCTATTCAACACACACATGCATGCATACGCTCCTTCACAATACCAATTTAGCACTTCCTCACGTTCTCAAAAATCCACATTGGATTTGCAAATAACACTAATCTTTTTTCCTCTCCTTTTGAAATATGTTTAATATTTACCTATACAAGTAAAATAAAACTTAATGCTGCACCTTTATATAAGATCAAAATAATTCTTGGAAATTTCCCACTTGTGCTAAATTCCATTATCCTTGCCAATAACCTCTAAAAGTGACTTATACATATAATTTAAAGCCAGTGCACCCTCGTAATTGCCCTTATTTATGCATATCTTAGAGCTTCTCCAAACATTTTGCTTTTATTAAATTCAAAATTTCAGCAACTAAGATCATTAATCATAACTTTCCCACTCTATAGTTACATCACTAGTAATGAAGCTTTCGGTTGTCCATCCATTAACAATAACCCTCTACATGCATCTATTACATCAAAATATGCATCTTTTTCATGTATGGAATTTATTAGTTGATGGGTTAAAATTAATCATCATTTTCACCATATGATGTAACAAAGCAGGCATATTGTCAAAGAAAATGGCAAAAAAAAATGTTGCTTCTATGAAATATTTATTGATAAATGATGCATATGACAAGAATGATTGAAGTGGAAGGCTTTATTTTTTCAGAAAAATTCAAAATACAGAACAACCACAACAATAAAATACCATGGCGATGCTTGGTAATTCCATAAGAATGAATGCCTTCAGAAATTTCAGTGTAAAGGTTTGCCTCCTTGGCTCCACGTCCTGTACGACATCCAACATTACATTCTGCTACAATGATGCTAAAACATCTACATTTTGCAGCTAACAAGTTTCATTTATTGGTTTAACAACATAAGTTTGAGAAAATGAGATGTATTTGAACCTGCTCCACTGACACCAGACTTTGCATCAATAATGATATTTGTCAGTTCTATCAGGTGAGCCTGTACATCAAGCAAAATTTGAAAATATATCAAATGCTTAGACCTCTGAAAAATGTAGTATTTCAAATGCAGAATTGAAAACATTAACCGATGATTGGCAATTTGCTAATGTTAATCCAATCATTCACTTTGAATTGTTATGGATAAAAGTTCATTTAAATAGATTTTGGATATATTTAATTGTAAAATTTATATAATGTAACAGTTAATAGATAAACATCATCAAAAACCTTATAAGATGGGCAAGTGCAGAATGTTTGAGGAGGTTCCAGTAAGGGGCTCAAGTTAGTGTATACAGTAAGGAAAAGAGGAAGTTCCAAGGATATAATAAGAATTTTCTTTTTATATTAGATCAAAGAGGTATAAGTTCATTTTTTAATGAAAAGATTTTTTTATCATACCTTTCCATCCTTTGTTCGGATGAAACTTATTTTACTACTACTTAAATCTATTTGAAAGCCAGGGCAAAATGGCAGATGGATACAGAATATAAATAATGTAAAAAAACTTTTCCTTGACTTTTACAAATTTATCCACCTTTAGTTGACTAAACAGTCAAGCTTTAGTAAGTTGGCTCTATTAGAACCCAAATCTAACAGTTCTTATTTGCAAATCCATGAGTATAATTCTGCTAACTGTTGGATTAAAACCAATATATGTTCACTATGATTCGTATGTTATATAGTTCAAACCTTGATCAATGGAATGAGAGGAAGTTGGATGGATGTTGGATAACATCCAGGGTTTGCAATAAGACGTGCATTTCGGATTTCATCCCTCAAAACTTCTGTCAGCCCATATACAGCCTCTTTCTGTATCAATAAGGAAAAACATCAGCAAGAATTTCAAAATATATAAAATGATACAGCTTAAATAGCACCACCATCCATCTTTCACAAATGAAAAGCAGAAACAAGAAGAAAAAAATCACAAAACTTGCCTATAGATGTGGAGGACAATATCCAACCAAGAATATATTGGTCAAACCAGCTAAAAGTTAAATGGACCAAAGACATTTAGAATTGAACATTACCTTAAAGCAATACAAATGCAACCTTGGGAAAAAAACCAAAAGGAAAGAACCTAATCAGTACAGCTGACCTTCTTTTTTCCAATTTTCATATTGAATTTAGAATTGGAGTCAGCAATCTGCAGCATATAACAGTTGGCCAGAAGAGATTACTGAATGGCATCTAAGGAAAGGAACTTAATATCAACTAAGATAAAATCAAATCTAGATTCTTTTAGAAATATTGCCCATTGTTCATGCAAATGCTCAATACAGGGCATATAATTTCACTAGGTAATACTATCAGTCACAGTTTTATCGAAAGTCATCTAAAAACAGCAACAGCCTAACAACTATAAGTTCTAGAAGTCTTGGATTTTTTCCACATATACTTCCTGACTTCCAAGCTCATGTTGCAATGAAGTTGTGATCGATAAATCTTCTTGCAAATATGTAAATACAATAATTAAATTGATACTCATAAAGCCCAGTACTGTAAACAAATTGATTCTCATGAGTGCATAGATTAGTCTGCATTACTAATGAAATGAAGACCTCAATTGCTGCAGGGTTCCACTAAAGTTACTGTGAACAAAATGTTAAATTTGAGGATCCAATTATGATCTTGCTTAAGGACCAGGAAGTTTGACATTGCAAAAAAAAGGAAAAGGAAAGGGGTACCTAAAAGTCACAGAAATTCATGTACGAAAAATTATGGCTACTTCAGATTATGTTCATTGTTTTATAACTAAGTTCAAGCATTCTCATTTTTTCTCTGCACTTTCCATGTCAAGCTTTGATTCCACCATAATAAAGATATCAAATCATGTATTATCAGCAAAATATGCCATTTGGACCCAAAGCTAGAAAAGTAAAAGGAGCTGGCTGAGGTGTTACTTGTATAAAAATCTGAAGCACTGGGTCATAGATACAGCCAGTGGACAAGTTGAAGATGACAGGAAAATCTATAACCAGCAAGATCCATTGGCTGTGGAGTTGGCCATTATGGATCAAACTGGTGACCAATGAGCTCTAGAATTATTCTAGAACCAGTTTCTGACATGATAAAAATCCTCTTGATCGATGCTGAGTTTCTTGCTATGGCAACTTTATGCAAAACATAGGCCTTCCAAAGTATATACTTGTCTTACACAGATAGGTATGATGTAAGAAAACACAACAAATACATGAACCAGAATCTCTATATGCAAATTTAGATGATAGAAAATGGATCATGGTTATTTTACATGGCTGGCTAAAAAGAAGACTGGAAATCCTATATGAACAATATCGAAAATATTACTTGAGATCCTTCCCAGACATCAACTACTAATTGAACTCCATGAACAGCAATTTTCACAAGCACAATATCAAACTGATCAAATTGGAGTAAACAATACATCCTGAACCCTGTTTTGGACAGATTTTTCCCTTCCTGTCATAAACCCAAAGGTTCATTCTTGTTGTGTAAATGGTAACATGTGCATACAATCATGAGTTTACAATCTAAAATCCAGTAGAGCAACCTCAAAAGATGACAGGATTACTATTCAAAAATTAATAACAAGTTATTTGGAGCATTTTCTCGATAATTACCATTTTCAGCAACTAAATCATCATAGATAATAAAGAGGAAGTACCAACAGCATAACTGAGCAGTAATAATTGCAAAAGCAAAAGAATATGAACTAAAACTAAGGTGGAACTGTAATACAGAAAGCAAAATGCCATCCAAAAAAGTAACAAAGTTACCTGCAATTCTGGTGCTTTATGAGGAAGACCATACCATTCATCATATTCATCGATATCACGCAACCGAAAATCCTGTAAAATTGTTTACTAACCGCAGTTACCTCTCACAAGAAATGAATCTAGAGACAATCTTGTATGCATTAAAATAATTCATATGAAATTACAAAAAGGTGCACCCAAAGCATACTGCAGAGAGATCAACAATCTTCAGCCCCTTAGGAAGGCCTTTAATGATTTCCTGTGAGAAGAATAATATGTCAGACAATGAAACAAGCAGATTGTCTATCTCATTCATAGAAGACTACATCAGTTTTGCTAATTTCTTAAAAGGGTCCCAACCTAGACATTTAAAAAAGCAACATAAAAGAACCTGTGTTGTTCCATGTGGCAAACAACAAAATACAGCATCCACATCAGAAAAATCTGCATCTTTAACAGCAATCATATCAGGCAAGTCCTGTAAATCAACAGATAATCTGACATCAGCCTATCACTTGTTCCACCAGAATCATTTAGCATTGCATTACCAAGCCATGAGGAAGAAAAGATTTTATGATAAAAATATATCAGAACTCCTCCAATGTGCAACTGGTTATCAATAATATATCACAACTGCCTAAAAGGATAGAAAATTGGTTTAGCAATCTTGTGAACTGATAATCAAACCCAAGTTATTTTACTTCCAAGACTCATGTCTCCATGTCAATTCCTGAAAGCAAACATGGGAACATCTGCTGTTTTTTCAAGCTAAAGGTTTCAATATCTAACAAAATAGCCTTTTTAATTACTGAGGCCCAATAGTAGATCATTTGAGAACATATTAATGGTTAAACCAACAACTGAAACGTTAAGACAAAATGAGAAAAAGAGGAGGAAAAGAAGGATAAAGAAATGTACCTGTGTGAGCAAATGAGGAAATACTGATCCAATTGATTGACCAGCTTTTTTATCAGCAGTCATGAGCGTAATACCAAACTGTGGATGGTTTGCTAGGAGCCGAATAATCTGTTAAACAAAATTAAAAAACTTACATGCCATTGGAAATGCTCGGAGAGAGAGAGAGAATCACCCAAATCTCAACACTGGAAACCGTGCAGACAAGAAAATCACAAGGTGGTGGTTATAGTCTGATAAAGTTCAGACAATAGCAATGAAAGAAAATAACAAATAACAAGCCACCATCCAGCATTATAGATAAGCATAACAGTAGGGCTAGAAAATTACATCTTGTATAGTTGTATATGGTAGAGCCCAATTTGTTACAAGGCCATGCCCTGCATAGTTTGATTACTTCTACCTCTTCAAATGGTTAAGCAGGGTTTGAACCTATAACTTGGACATATAGATAAATCACATAACACGTTGACATGAAAGAATTGTGAAACTCCTTTTAATAGGTAAAAGTTATCATTATTAGTCAATCACATACCACATTACAAGCACAACAAGCAATAATGACAGAGACCTAGCAGATTGAAACCAAAAAGGTTGAAACAAAAGAAGAAACAGTTTCATATGCAGAACAAAACAAAAGCAGAAAGGAATAAAGATAATTTTCCATAACTAACATATACAAAAATTTGTTAACAGAGCATCATTAATTACATTTTTTCTTGCACATGCCATCTTTATGTATGTAGATAGGTAGCCTCTATATAACACATATATAGTTTTCAGCACTCCCTTAAATTCTAGATCTTCTTGTGGCACACACAAGGCATCAAAGGAATCATCCAACCTCATACATGTCAACATACAAGAGTCTTGGACATCCATCTATCCCAGCCCACTCCACTTGTACTTACCAAATAATTATACACCTTCTAGAGAAAGATATAGCTGAAGCTTCAAAATAGACTGCACTGCTGACTGATCTTTAAAAATAACTAAACTTCAGAGTAAGGATATTGAAAAACACTGCCAATGGAGATCCAGATTCGGAAATCTAATGATCAGCAATGAACATTAACAATTCAGAAAAGTATAAACCAAAAGAAAGGTATTATTCTTCACATTTGTATAACCTGCATTTAGAGAATCAAGTATTCAACTACTTCTTTTCTCCCTACATAATATTTAAACCAATAGAAATAAAGCTTCCAAAATCATCACCTAATTTAAATTCGATCGCTTACCAACTAAAAATTCCAATAGAAAAACAGTAAAAACGGAGGAAAAGTAAAGTAGTATACCTCGGCCCCAGTATAACCACTGGCCCCCAGGACCCCAATTCGGACCGTTTTCTCTGATTTCTGTGCCTCTGGCTTCGCAAGCTGCAAGCTTTGCTGCGACGAAGCCACAGATGCTTTCACCCGAAGCACTGATCCATTCCGTCTCCTTATTTCTAGTCTCCCTACTTCGTTCTGCTATTAAAAACCAATTCTTTTTTACTTAAAGAAACAAATTTTCTACTTCCTTTGCTTCTCCATAAAAAACAGTTCACAATACCAACCTTCCGTAGGCATCTGACATCCACAAAAATTGACCCTAGAGCCGCCGAGCTCATTTCCTCAGAACCAAAGAACAACGAAAATTTTAAGCTCTTGTTTCCGTTTCTCCCTCTACAGACCGTGATCCTTATATAGCAGCAGGACTATCGGATTCCCTGTACAAGAAAGAGAGACACCAAATCGCATATGCTAATAAGAGGTTGAGAAAAAGGTACGGTTCCAAAACGGTGGAAATCTTGGAAAAGATTCCGGATGCGGCGAATAGATTACTACCTTCCCTCGACGCTAAGATGCTTATGGGAGTGATTTGTACTTCGATGGCTGAAACCCTAGACCCAAATGCAGGAGAGCTTAAGGAGAAACGGAGGGGCGAAGCGAGGGTTAGCATTTGGCCTTTTCCGGCGTTCAAGGCCAGGAGAGCTCGACAGAGACTCGCGAACGGGGCCCCGCGTCCACCGAAAACCACCACTAACGATCCGACCCGACCCGACCCAGAAAAGTCGGGCTGATCATTATCGGCGCGACTCCCCTGGACCTGAGTTGACCGGACCGGGCCCAAACCGCTCATACAATGGGACAAGGGTGGCAATCTATGATTTAACCTATCAATGTAGTCGTCAAACGATCTAGGTTTAGATTTGATATAAATAATCTTAGATCATAAATAAATCAATATATCTAAATATATTTATTAAATAAGTAAGATTCAGATTTAGATCTTTGATTCATTTAACTTATTTTAACCCATTTGATAATTAGATTGGGTCATAATCCAATTCATTCAACGTATTTAAAATATGCTTATTTTCAACTTATTTAATCTGGTCCATTTCATCTATTTAACTTAATTTTATCTATTTAATAAATGAGTTATATAGGTCAAGTTAGGTTATCCGTTTATAAATAGATCGAGTTCAAATCTGAACTTTTGACCCATTTAATAAATATATTAGGTTTGAATTGATAAATTTTTAACCCAATCCGCATCTGACTCGACGGTATATGAGTCGAACCGATTCAATTGTTAATCCTAGGTATTGGTGCAGAAACTGATCATCATCAGAATCAGCTGGAGTGGAGGCCGACGAGGTCGCTGTCGGAGAGCTGCAAAACAAAATTCGGTCCGGAGCCAGTAGGGGGTGGCTTTGGTAGAACCCTCCGACGATCAAGTCAGCTCTGGCCAATAGGAATGGAGTGCTCGGGAATGAATTCCACGGAGCTTAGAGAAGGGAAGGAGAGCTTAGAGCTTAGAGATAGCATATCTGGAGGATCTTTTTTATAGGCGGAGCTTGATGGTGATAGTTGTGGCCGCATGGTAGCGGGCCGCTCAAGGTCCGATGGAGTCAGTCCCGGAGGAAGACGTCGTTTGCAGCGGATTGACGGTGACAGCCATCGCCGCCTGGTAGCAGGTTGCTATCGCCTACAGCGGACTGATGGTGATAACTGTAGCTGTCTTGAACTGAGTCACTCGGGGCCGAATGAAGGATTGAAGAGCTTTGACGTGTACCCATTTTGGAGGAGTTTGGACTTTCGAGGGGAATATAGCTGGAGAGGGTCACCCGGGAGGAACAATAGCTGAAGGAGCTCGGAAGGAATTCGGCTTCCATAGGGGTTCGTCTGAATGAGGGATCTAGGAATCCGACCAGAGGAGGTGTCTAGGAGGAGCCCAACTCTTAGAGAAGTTCGGTCGATGGGATATCTGGGAGGAGTCCGACCAAAGTTCGGCTGCTGAGGAGTTCGATCGAGGGATGACCGTTGAGGAGTTCGACCGAGGGACGGCTGCTGAGGAGTTCGACCGAGGGACGATCGCTGAGGAGTTCGATCGAGGAACGACTGCTGAAGAGTTTGGTCGGATGAGCTCGGCCTCTTAAGATTTCAGTCAGCTGAAGAAGTTCGGCTAAGGCTCGTCCGTTGAAATTCTTTCATGACTATCGGTTGCACCAGCCTGAGCATCGGACTGGACTTCGACAGGAGCGGGGTTCATCCCCAACAATAGTCCCCCCACTTTCGAGTCCGAAATTTGGAGGAAGGGGTACCGAAATAGGCGACCGTCGAAGTCCTTTTCTGAGCCCTATATTTATTTGAAATGGAAACTCAGGAAGATCTCTTCTTCAGCCGAGGTTAAAGTTGATCCCATCTCTAGTGGCCGAGATCGGAGGTTGACCTCCTCAAGGGTGATATTATCTCCCACGACCGAGGTTGACGTGGGCACTCGGGGGAGATTGTATCTTCTACAGTCGAGTTTGCTTCAGAGGAGATCTTATCTCCTGCAGCCGAGGTTACCTCGGGGGAGATCTTATCTTCTGCGGTCGAGTTTGCCCTGGGGGAGATCTTATCTCCTGCAGCCGAGGTTGCCTCGGAGGAGATCTTATCTCCTGCAGTCGACGTTGACGTGGGCGCTCGGGGGAGATCTTATCTCCTACAGTCGAGGTTGCTCGGGAGAGATCTTATCTCCTACGGTCGAGTTTGCCCCGAGGGAGATCTTATCTCCTACAGCCGAGGTTTGCCTTGGGAGACCTTATCTCCTGCGGTCGAGTTTATCCTGGGGGAGATCTTATCTCCTGCGGTCGAGTTTGCCCTCAGGGAGATCTTATCTCCTGCAGCCAAGGTTATCCTGGGGGAGATCTTATCTTCTGCAGTCGAGGTTGCCTCGGAGGAGATCTTATCTCCTGCAGCCGAAGTTGACGCGGACGCTCGGGGAGATCTTATCTCCTATAGCGAGGTTGCCTCGGAGGAGATCTTATCTCCTACGGCCGAGTTTGCCCCGGAGGAAATCCTATCTCCTACAGTCGAGGTTACCTCGGGGAGATCTTATCTCCTGCAGCCGAGGTTGCCTCAGGAGAGATCTTATCTCCTACAGCCGAGGTAACGTGAATGCTCAAGGGAGATCTTTATCTCCTGCAGTCGAGATTGCCTCGGGGAAGATCTTATCTCCTGCAGTCGAGGTTATCCTGGGGGAGATTTTTATCTCCTGCAGTCGAGGTTGACGTGGACGCTCGAGGGAGATCTTATCTTCCTACAACCAAGATTGCCTCGGGGGAGATCTTATCTCCTACGGTCGAGTTTACCCCGGGGGAGATCTTATCTCCTGCAGCCGAGGTTACCCTAAGAGAGGTCTTATCTCCTGCAGTCGAGGTTGACGCAGACGCTCGGAGGAGAATTTTATCGCCTACAGCCGAGGTTACCCCGGGGGAGATCTTATCTTCTGCGGCTGAGTTTGCCCCGAGGAAGATCTTATCTCCTACAGTCGAGTTTGCCTCGAGGGAGATCTTATCTTCTGCAGCCGAGGTTACCCCAGGGAGATCTTCTCCTACAGCTGAGGTTGACGTGGGGGCGCTCGGGGAAGATCTATATCTCCTGCAGTCGAGGTTGCCTCGAGGAGATCTTATCTCCTGCGGTCGAGTTTGCCCAGGGGAGATCTTATTTCCTGCAGCCAAGGTTACCTCGGAGGAGATCTTATCTCCTGCGATCGAGTTTGCCCTATGGGAGATCTTATCTCCTGCAGCCGAGGTTAACGCGGACGCTCGGGGGAGATCTTATCTCCTGCAGTCGAGGTTGCCTCAGGGAGATCTTATCTCTTGCGGCCGAGTTTGCCCTGGGGGAGATCTTATCTTCTGCAGCCGAGGTTGCCTCGTGAGAGATCTTATCTCCTGCAGTCGAGGTTGATGCGGATGCTTGGAGGAGATCTTATCTCCTGTAGCTGAGGTTGTCTTGGGAAAGATCTTATCTCCTACGGTCGAGTTTACCCCGAGGGAGATCTTATCTCCTGTAGTCGAGGTTACCTCGGAGGAGATCTTATCTCCTACGATCGAGTTTACCCCAAGAAAGATCTTATCTCCTGTGGCCGAGGTTACCCCAGGAGAGATCTTATCTCCTGCAGTCGAGGTTGCCTCGAGGAAGATTTTATTTCCTGCGGTCGAGTTTGTCCCGAAAGAGATCTTATCTCCTGCAGTCGAGGTTGAAAATCTTTGACTTGCTCGTGTTAGGATGGGGTTCTCCTCTAGCTCCTAACACGGCAACTATCGACTGCTTCATCCCTGTCACCACATAGTTTTTGCACTAGGGAATAATAATGCGAAAATGAAGCAGCTTTACTGAAGGGAGATTACCGGTAATACATTCTCAAATTTTTTGAATTCCAAGGTCGTGGAAGCGTCATCCCTCCGAGCTTCTTCAGGCGATAAGTACCGGGCTGGATGACCTCCATCACTTCATACGGGCCTTCCTAATTAGGAGCGAGCTTTTTCTAACTCTAAGACTGAGAGATAGCGGCTCGTCGGAGCAATAAGTCTCCCACTCTGAACGTCATATTTCTAACTCTGGAGTTGTAGTACCGAGCCACCTTTCGTCTGTAGGCTGCCATCCGGATGCGAACTTTCTCCCTTTTTTCTTCCAACAGGTCGAGGTCGACTCTGCGGTCCTGGGAGTTGTGCTGCTCATTGAAGCCCACGACTCGTGCTGACGAGAGCTTGAGCTCGACTGGGATAACTGCCTCCGTGCCGAAGGCCAAGGCGAAGGGGGTTTCTCTGGTTGGCACCCTCTATGTAGTTCGGTATGCCCAGAGAACGTGGTAGAGTTCGTCCATCCAAGCCCCTTTTGCCCTGTCAAGCCTCGCTTTGATACCTTATAGCAGGATCCGGTTGGTCACCTCAGCTTCTCCATTGGCTTGTGGGTGAGCCACCGACATGAAGAGATGGAAGATATTTAGCCCTTCGCAGAACTCGACGAACCTTGTTCCGACGAACTATCGCCCATTATCAGTTATAAGAATTCGGGGCAGACCGAACCGGTAGACTAGTGACTTTCAGACGAAGTCCTGCACCTTGGCCTCGGTAATCTTCGCTAGTGGTTCGGCTTCGACCCACTTGGTGAAATAGTCGATCGCGATTAGGAGGAACTTCCACTACCCGGATGCCGTCGGAAAGGGGCCAAGTATATCCATTCCCTATTGCGCAAATGGCTAAGGTGCACTTAGCGGAGCAAGCTCGGATGTCGGCTGCCTTTGTACGCTGGCATTCTTTTGACAGTGGTCGCACTTCCTTATATATTCGATGGAATCATGAAACAGGGTCGGCCAGTAGTACCCTTGCTGAAGTAGTCTTTGCGATAGGAATCTGGCTCCTATGTAATCTCCGTAGAGTCCTTTGTGCACCTCCCACAGTGCGAGATCGGCCTTCAAAGATCCGAGACATCTCAGTAGCGGGAGAGAGTATGATCTCTTAAACAACTTGCCTTCATGGAAAATATAATGGAAGGCCTGATTCCTGAGCTTCCGAGCTTCTTTCAAATCATGAGGAAGCACCCCCTCCTCGAGGTAAGCGACCAATGGGTCGATCCAGCTTGACTCAAATTTCGTTTGTAGGATGACCTGAGGTTCCTCTGGGATTGGGCACTTCAGAGTCTCCAAGAATACTCTCTTGGAGAGAAGATTGGCTCTTGCATTTTCCATCCTCGGAATATGTTGAATGCCGAAACTATCGAAGGTCGGAGTCAAATCCCTCACTTTCTCAAGGTATTTCACCATGCTTTCCTCCCACGCTTCGTAGCTGCCATTAACTTGGCCGACCACCAGCTGAAAATCACTATAGACTTGAAGCCGATCCACTTTTAATTTTTTTGCTATCTTTAATTCGGCGATCAGTGCTTTATATTCGGCCCCATTATTGGTCGTAGAGAACTCGAAGTGCAGCGCGTACTCGACGACGACTCTCTCAGGGCTGACCAAGACCAGCCCCGCACCAGCTCCAGTGGAGTTGGATGAACCATCTATGTGCAGAGCCCAGGAACCTTCGAGAAGGTCGGCGCTTTCCTCAGGGAGGTTCGGCTGCAATAGCTCGGCTTCATCCAAGCTCGATCTCGCTTTGGTGCCGGTCTCGCTCGGTTCAAGCTCGGCTTCAACTGGAATGGTGCATTCTAGCACAAAATCCTCCAATATCTGGGCCTTGATCGATGGCCTGGGCCGGTAGTTGATGTCGAACTTTATGAGCTCAATTGCCCATTTTGTGATTCTTCCGAAAGCATCTACTTGATGAAGGACTGTTTTTATTGGTTGGTCCATGAGGACCGTTATGGTATGCTCCTAAAAATAAGGTCGGAGCCTCCTAACAGCAATTAGAAGAGAGTAAGTTAGTTTTTCCAATCTAGAATATCTAGTCTCTGCATCCCTCAGAACCTGGCTCACGTAGTAGACCGATCATTGCGTCTTCGTTTCTTCCTTGACCAGGACTACCACCAGGGCCATCGGGGAGACAGCTAGATATAGAAATAATTCTTCTTTGAGTTTGGGCTTTACCAGCAGCGGGGGTGAGCCAAGGTAGTTTTTAAGTTCTTCGAATGCCTGTTGGCACTCCGTCGTCCAGTAAAAGTCTTTTGATCGCCTGAGAACTTGGAAGAAGGGCATGCATCATTTGACCGACCTTGAGACGAAGCGATTTAGGGATGCCACCTTTTCGATCAGGTGCTGAACTTTCTTGATCGTCTTCGGAGCGGTCATCTCCCGAATGGCTCGAATTTTCTTGAGGTTTGCTTCAATTTTGCATCTCGACACCATGAACCCCAGAAATTTCTTGGAGGTCATGCCGAAGGTGTACTTGGTCAGGTTCAGCTTCATCTTATGCTTTCTGAGTGCACCGAAGGTCTCTTTAAGTATCTTGTGCTTTTTGAGTTAAATTGGATTGGTATTTATTTACAATATTACGATGATATTTTTGATATGTATCATGTGAATTTGATTTGCGATGCAATGTCAAGATGGCTAGTTTAAGGACAGGCAAAGATTTGTATATTGGCCCAATTAATATGGTGAATGAAAGATGCTATTTTAGTCACTATATTGAGGTTATGGACATACTTATAGAGTCCATGTCCGAAGAGCAGAAGATAAAGGTGGCTACAACTCTATTTGCCCATTTGCTCCGACTTCCATATATCAAGCAAAGTAGGCCATTATTGGATGCATTGTTATTTTTTTGGGATCATGAGAAGAAGGGCTTTAGGTTGGATAGTACTATGGTTCCTTTTGTGGGGACTGACATTGCCCTTATCCTTGGGTTAAGGGCTACGGATGATAAGGTTGAATTGTATAGGGATGAGAAGATTAATTCAGTCAGACCTCATCACCTAATTTTTTAATGGTGACTATAAAAAGACTACTAGGAATTTAGTTAAAAATAGATTGATGTCGCTTGTTGGGAACTCAGGGTTGCAGGATGTAAAAGACTTTACCAAGTGTTGGGTTCTTTTTCTTTTTGTAACTATTCTTTTTTCAACTATACGATATCATGTTCCAAAAGGATTATGTCAATATCTTGATGATTTGGATCGTCTAGGTTCATATAGTTGAAGTCTTGTGGTTTTTTCTTTCCTTCGATAGCAAATTCCTAGCCTAGTAGAGAGCGTGTACATGAGGAACATGACTGGAAGAGACTCTGCTAGGTATATAGATGGATGTACGATGGCTCTAGTGATAAGCCTATTTGTATTTACTTTAAATTCAATAATTTGATAGTCAATCTACTATGGTATCACTTACTTTAACATGGTATATAATTAGTCTAGTATGGTTCATAGTTGATATAGAATGGCACATAGTTAATTTGTTATGGTACATAGTTATTGTATTATGGTACATAGTTAATTCATACTAATACACACTTAATCTATTATGATACATAGTTAATTTATATTTATACATAATTAATTTATATTAAAACATAGTTTTTTATGGTACATAATTAATTTACTATAGTGTACAGTTAATCTATACTGGATCATAGTTAATTTACTATAGTACATGATTAATTTATTATGATACATAATTAATCTTTATTGGTACATAGTTAATCTTTATTGGTATACAGTTAATTTATTATGGTATATAGTTAATCTATACTGGATTACAGTTAATTTAGTATAGTATACAGTTAATCCATAATAGGTACACAGCTAATTTATTATGGTACATAGTTAATTTATTATTGGTATATTATTAATTTATTATGTTACATAGTTAATCTTTACTGGGTCATAGTTAATTTACTATTATATACAGTTAATTTATTATGAATCATAGTTAATCTATAATAGATACATAATTAATTTATTATGGTACACAGTTAATTTATTATTGGTACATAGTTAATTTATTATATTATACCATTAATCTTTACTGGATCATAGTTAATTTACTATAGTACATAATTAATTTATTATAGTATATAGTTAATCTATTATGATACACCGTAAATCTATATTATTTTGGTATGATACATAGTTAGATTCTTCTAAAATATGATGCTTACATTGCTTTTTTGGTGCAGGCATCGGCTATTGAGCATGCTAATAGTCTACTTGAAAAGTATAGACCACCATTTATTTATTCCCGTCTCTTGCATTAGAATAATGCCCCATTCTCTCGCAAGATGGAGGTATTAATCGAAGCTATAAAAAAAATAAAAAAGTTTGAGTTATTAGCTTTTGTATCTAATATAATACAAATTTTAGTTGAAGCATAACTAATCTTTTTGAAAATTTTTTTTGTTTCATGATAGATGATCCAAAGGATTGAGCCTAAGGAGGATGAGGTGCACCTCCTATCACAAAAGCCACAAGGGGCAGTTTCAATAGAAAAGCAGGTACGTATAAAATCTATTTTTTTAAAAATTTTCTATACTCCATATTAGTTATCTAATTTTCATATTATTTTCTATTTGGCACATACATGCAATGTGTCGGCACATAGTAAAGTTCATCTTGTACCTACTTATAATGCATTCTTAGACATTTGAGATTTTGCTATATTCTTTTTAATTTACTGTTGTATGTTATTGTCTTCATGTGGCATACACTTATTTTCATTTGGCACACAGTTCATCTTATTCTCACTTATACTATCTCCAATGTTTTTATGGTTTTTCAGGATCCATTGTCTAGCCAACCCAAACAAGATCCAATTAATGCTTTGGAGATGCGGATTGCAGTAGTTGAGAGGTCCTTGATTAATCATAGCTTTCATTTAGAGGATCCTCAACCAATTGAGGATATTGCATCGAAGGATGCATAGATTGTTGCCTTTGATAGGAGACTTTCGTGTATCGAGAAGATGCTTCAGGATAAGGGCTTAATGCCAGCAGTCAATATTGCAAGCATGACTACAGATCCTTCTAAGATGAGTACGATGCTGTAGTTTTAATATTCATGTATGGAAATGATGCTATTCCTAACATAATTATTCTTTATTATTAGATGAGGATGGATCAATATTTTATACATGAAGAAACTCACCTGACTATAGTGGATACTACTATAGCTCATGGTAGTGAAGTGGTGAAGATAATTTTTAAAAAAAAGTACTTAAAGATATATATATTTTTAAATATCAATGATTACTAACTAATAATAAATTATATACATCTTTTTTAGATCAGTTTCATGGTTGGAGTGGAGTGCGAGAAAGAAGATACTGCCGCAAAACTAGTATCCTCATTATGCAGGACGGTAAAATTAGAAGGTTGGGAGAGAAGGCCCATGGAGAAGAAAAATCTCACATCATACCTTCCTAAGATCTACAAACGTGCAAGAAAGAAATAATAGGAAGGGAACATAGGTAAAGAAAGCATGGCCTTACCTACTAGCGAGAGTGATGCAGATCCTCATCAATTTTCAGTTTTGGAGCTTGTCACTACTGCACTGATGGAGCTAAGTTAATTAATTAAGGAACAAGGAGATCCTCCCCTACATAGCGAGGTTTAGGAATTTTTTGATGTATCAACTAACTGTGTTTATATTGTGTGCTTGTATGACATATAATAAACATTCAATATATTTACTTTAAATATTTCTTATATTTTGTCGCTTTTAGCATATTCAAGAGTCTACCATATTTATAGATATTGAGTCATCAATGCTGCCAGATAAGTCAAGACGATTGAAACATAGGCACACATATAATGAAAAGAGGGGAGATATACTACCATCATTTCTTGAAGTATCTATTGATTTCTATATTGATGGTGATCACTTCGAGTAAGTAATTATAATGTATTTGTATGCATCCCATTATTCATAACTGGCTCTTTTGTTATCTCAAATAAGTTATTTTGTTGCATTATAATATCCATGCATATTTTATACAGTGAGATTATCTAGGAGGATCCAGTACTTCAAAACCATTTTGCACATGTTATGCATTAGATCAGCTCTTTCATGATGGGCCAGTAGGAAGTGATGTATGAAAATTAACTACTCGTAATTTTTCTTAGACAAATATTTCATTTAATGATCTTAATAATTTTATTTGTATTAATTGTAGCTTGTTAATGTATACTTCCATATTATGGAGCTATTACATATAGAGGATAGGGAGCCTGTGGAGAATGCTGCTCTATTTTTGCACTATAAGATACATGTATGAAATTTAAGTATGTAATGCTAGATATATGAATAAAATTTATTCCAATAATTTATTTTATATGGCAACTAATAGATTCATTTGGATTATCTATCTTCTTCTTCTCATTTATCGATGTAGATTGTTGTGCTTAAATGCTTTTCTGGTGTCACTGAAGTGACTGCTAAAGTCACCGATCATATCATAAATTCAGCATAACCAAGCATACAAAAATGGTTGGCTGATATCTAATTATGAGATCTTTAGCATTGTAGGTATTTATTCATTCCCATGAGCACTTCATGGCATTGGTACCTTTTAGTTTTAGATTTAAAGAAGCAACGATTTGACTGCTACAACTCGTTGTGGAGCTTCAATATATTTGATGATGCAACTAAATATATATGTAACATTGTATCCCATTTGTTTGTTTTTTTTATTTTTAACATCTATAACTAATATATTATATTTTATACCATATGTAGGCAATGTTTGTATAGTTATGGTTGTGTGAACGAGTAGGATTACATATCTCTGAATCCCAAGTTCGAGATGTTCATGACTGTTTACAACAAAAATATGATACTGTTGATTGCGGTGTGCATATAATGATGTTTGCGAAGATACTTATAAGAGGTAGCTCAAGACCATTACGTGATGTTTTTAAAGATGCCTCGTTGTATAGGAGTTGGGTTGCAGCAAATATTCTGTTTCATGGGTATTGTGTATCATATAAATAATTTTGGTTGAGGTATGAAAAGAAGATGTCAGTTTCTAAATATTAGGACATTATTTTTGTAACCAGTCTTAGTGATTAATTCCAATTATAAATTATGATGTTGTACTGATTATTAGTTATACTTAATATCATTCAAAATTTTTCAGCATAAAATTTGACCTTGTGAGCTTTTGTGGTTTATGTTTTAGTGCTTGATGGCTGCCATCAAAAGTATATAACATGATGATGTTTAATATTATGAATTATAGATTGTAACATGATACTTCAAAAGCATACTGTGATACTTGAAAAGTATGCTAGTTCAATGACTGTTACATAATTAATTTAACACTACACATAGTTAAATAAATCCTACATATAGTATTTTTAAGACTGTATATAGTTAAATGAATTATGCATATAGTTAATTTAAGGCTGCACATAATTATATGAATTATACACATATTTAAATGAATTATATATATTATTAATTTAAGGCTACACATAGTTAATTAAATGATGCTTACAGTTAATTAAAGGATACACACAGTTAAATGAATTATGTGCATAGTTAATTAATCGATGCACGCAGTTAATTCAATGCTGCAAGCAATTAATTCAACTCTATAAGCCTCACACCATATATACTCTATGTTAATTGATAATTGGCACACTTTTGAAGTATCATTGCATACTTTTGAAGTATTAGGACAAGCCAAGCTCTAGAAGTATCGCGACATATTTTTGAATTATCAGAACAGCTTTTAACTTTAAAAGTATCATGGCATGCTTTTAAAGTATCGAGACATGTCGAGCGTTTGAAGTATCACGGCATGCTTCTAAAGTATCATGACACGCTTTTAAGGTATCGTGGCATATCTTTTATGGCTGCACATAGTTAATTGAATGCTGCAACCAGTTAATTGAATATTGTACATAGTTAATTCCATTATGCACATAGTTAAATGAACTCTGTAAGTTATAGTTAAATTTAATCCTATATAATTAAATGAATGCTGCATACAGTTAATTAAATGATGCACATAATTAATTAAATAATGCACATAGTTAAATAAATTCAACACATATTTAATTAAAGATTGCACATAGATAATTAAAGACTGTACACAGTTAATTCAAAGCTGCACACAGTTAAATAAACTTCATAAGTCATGATTATTTCAATCCTTTGTAGCACCGTGCCATGCCCATGCTGATGTTGAGAAACATGCAGAGTTTCATGCATAGATTTTAAATTTTTTTCAAAATATAGAGCAGAGGAAGATATAGATTAAACTATTTAATCTACAATATGCATGTAATCAAATTATAAAATTCTACATCAAGGATCTATAACATGTTATAATATAAATATAAATCTAAAATTAAATTAATCATAAGTGGTATTGATCATATCAATAC
Source organism: Cocos nucifera (assembly GCA_006176705.1). NCBI lineage: Eukaryota > Viridiplantae > Streptophyta > Magnoliopsida > Arecales > Arecaceae > Cocos > Cocos nucifera. The sequence goes on from QRFJ01000186.1 coordinate 890,916, forward strand.
CTAGATCTAGTAATTTTAGATCTAACCCTAGATCGCATCTAGGTCACCAAGAGATCAGATCTCTTATCTTTGCATGGGTCGAGAACTACGTGGTTGAATTCATTATTGTCTTTAGAGCCGCACAAGCATCCAACCTCTACAGGTGATCCACATGAACCTGCAATACAGATTGAAGATTCGTCGAATGAAGATCCGCTCGAAGTGCTAGCTTCTCGTGGATCCATCCTGATGGTTAATCAAATACATGTTCTTCAGATCTTTTGGATATTCCAAGAGATAAATAACATGATGAGAAATAAGGGAGGAATCTAACTCTTGGATCTTTTATAAATCAAAAAAAAAAATAAGAAAAAATAAATCCTAAGAGAAGATAAATCTTCTCCTTCAGGACATCAATGGTTGATGTCCTGAAAACATCTCTATGCTAAGACAAGAGGAGACCTTCTCCTCTAAAATTTTTTCTAAGTTTTCATATCTAAGATTTCTGATTTTATTCATATAAAAATCCCACAAAAAAAAAGGGAGAAGAAGAGTTCTCAAAGAAATCCTAAGAAAAGATCTTCTTCTCTTCTTCTTCTCGCATCAGGACATGATCAGATCATATCCAAAAATTAATACCATGCTTCAATAACTTGGAGCACTCATTCCTATACCCAAATCCTCTCTCTCTCTTAGATTTTTATCATATAAAAATTATAAATAAAATAAAAAAAGAGAAACATAAAAGAAAAAATATAAGAGAAGATAATCTTCTCTTACTTTATCTCTTCAAGACATCAACCTTTGATATCTTAATTGAAGGCTCTTCTCCATGAATCTTGATGCCACAAATCTTTCAAGCCTTCTCTTCATTTTTCTCTAACTTTTCTAAAATTTTTCACATCCTAAAACCATCTCATAAGAAGCATCCACCTTTTATTACAAAACTAGGTCAAAACCTAGTCAAAGGAGGACTTCTATGAGGGATGCCCCTCCCTTGATTTTTGGCATGTGAAACATAAAACCAATGCACAAAAGAAAGGGAGAAAGGGTGGAAAACAAAAGGAGGGCGTGGGTAGAGGTGGCGCATAAGGGAGAAAGGAGTTTGGTCAAAAGGGGACTCTTGCAAGAAGGAAAGAAATCCCAACTCTTTCTTGTTTTGACCAAGTCATAACAAACTCCCAAAAAATCTAATATATGGGCATGGATACTCCTCTTTGGCATAAGATTTCACGTAGAAAAAATTAGAAATTAAAATAATGGGCATGGGGTCTTAGGTGCAAGAGAAAGAGAGAGAGAGTCCTAATTAAATTGGGACTCCTCTTGTTTGACTAGGTCAAAATAGTTTTGAACCCAATTTAAATCTCATTTAAATTAGATCAAATGCAACCTATTAAAAATGATCCTAGTCCAATTAGAAGTCCAATTAAATCATATTTAATTTTGATTTAAATTTCAACTCAATGAGGAATTAGGTGCACTCAAATTCTGATCTAATAAGAACTTATTCTTCCTTATGATTGGTTTATCCAATAAACTAATTAAACTTAATCTAATTAAATCTAAACTAATTTTAATTAAATCTAATTCAATTAAATTTGATCTCAGCCTGATTGCTCAATCAAATTAAGCCAATTAGCAATCCAATTGCTAATCAATCCTCCTACAGCACTTGCATTAGGTCAAACATCAATCACATTGAATGTTTGACCTCGAAACGATTCTTAATCATCGATTAACCATCTGATTAGATTACAAGCTCTAATGTGTGTGACCCCATAGATTCAAACTTAAGTCGATAGCATAGAAACTAATTTTTGTATCAATCAAAGTTACCATCTAGCAATGATTTTCGACGTCCAAATAGATCGAATGTATACAAAGCAACATTCTTAGAACCCTAGCCCATGATTACCATATAATTCATTCTTTTGATCAATAATGCTCAAGAGGACTTCGAGTATATTGTCAGATACTCATACAAGTCATCTCTATTGTATCTCAAAATTTTGTAAATCCCGTGACACCTTACGAGGATTACCCAGGCCTAGATTTTGCTAAATTAAAACACTGCAAGACATTCTCTTTCTAAAGTTAATCAGAAGTGGTCAATCTCATCTTGACTCACACACCGACTTATTATGTACTTGACTATACCTAAAAATCTTTCGAACCTATATTAGAAATATAGATAGTCTGGCACTAAAGTAGAGTGAGTTGCTTGTAAGTCACCGTAATGATCTCAGATCGGAGGAACACTTATATCCATTGACCTTAGCTAGCTACTTTTGATAGTAGAGTGCTACCTTGATCACGTTCAATGCATATATACTCCTATATCTCACCTGAATGTCATACCAGTATCTCCACACCACTTGGTTACGAGGACAATCAACGCATATGGCATACAGCGACCTATACTCGATAAGTTATCATCCTTGTTAATAACTTATTATTTGGTCATAAATAATTTAAGAACCATCCGATAAATTCTTGTTTATCGATTGATTATGGTTCTAAGGACTTCATCATAATTTAGAAATTCATTTAAGGAAGATAGAACTTTTATGATGAACCAGCCAAATAACTATTATTATTAGATAATTCATATACTAATTTCAATCATCTACTACTTAGATGATTGACTTTAGGATATATTTTCCAATAACTTTCACTTAGACTAAAGTCAATCAGAACGATATCAAATATCCTATCTTCCACTTGAGTTCGTAGAACTCCTTAGTTTCAAGGCCTTTGCAAATGGATCGGTCAAGTTCTCCTTTTCCATCTATCTTCCAAAAGTCGACATCATCCAGATCTAATATCTAAGGCGATATCAATGCAGAATATACTGGTTCTTCAATTTTTTAGCTTGAGCTATGGCTCCAGTGCTATGATAGGACTGGACCATCTGTGGAGGGTGCCAATCCCATCCTGCTAATGAACCTCAGCAACTATATAGCTTACATGACAGCATCATATGCCACGATGTCTCTACATCACTAACTGAATAGGCTAAAATATCATGCTTAGAACTTTTCCAGTAGATTGATCCTACAATTAAGGTATAAGCCGACATTCTCTTATTGTCATCTTGTTCTGACTGAAATTAAAACATCCACATATTTTAAGTCAGTACTTCCATATTTGAGTCACTGGACCTTAGTATTTCTCAAATACTTAAGATTTGTCTATACAATCTTTCAGTGGCTCTTACTTGAATCAGACTGATATCTGCTCACTACCTCTAGTGAGTATACTATGTCTAGTCTCGTACATGGAGAAATAAGATGACAACTAAACCTTTATTCCTTGCAATGCTGGGATGCCATTTTCGATTAAGAGAATTTCATCCACAGACAATGCAAGGAATAATACTATAGAATATTTTGCCCAATTACAAATATAGGATTTGTCTTTGTTCATAATAAAGGTATACGTTAAAAATGCATGTTCTAATTCTGAGGTAATAGCCAAATGGGCTTTAAGGTCTTTACCTTTCCATCTGCGCTACTCTGATCTTTTTGAAAATCCATTCACACCCAATGGATTTTATCCCTTCAGGTGAATCATTTAGTGTCCATATACTATAGATTTTTATGGACTTCAATTTGGATCATGTGGCTCCAAGCCACTTCTCAAAGTTAGATCACTGCATTCTATCCCTATAGGTGATCGGATCCTTGTTGTTCTCATCGAGCTCAATAAGATTGCCATCCTAAATCTAGATACTAAAGTATCTATCCAACTAACATGGTACTATACCGGATCTCTTTAAAGGTGACATTTTAATGGGCTTCAGATTTGATCTGATCAAATCTGGTTCTATAGGTTTACTAGATTATGTTGGTTCTTTTCTACTAGTCAAACTTTTTTGAGTTCAACTTGATAGACATCAGTTCCTTCTCTGAAAAACTTCTTTCCAAAAGGAATGCCCTACTGCTCATGAACATCTCATGTTCTTCAGTATGGTAGAATTAATCATCCTTAAATATCTATTGGACCAGTATCCAAGTTTATCTATATGCAAACCTATGACATAGGCTGACCAACCCCAAAATCGAAGGTGAAAGAGTCTAGGTCTATGCCCAATCCATATCCCATATAGAGTCGATGCAATAGATTCACTCGGTATAAATTTTCAGAGTAAAACAAATAGTCAGTAAAGCATAACCCTGAAATAGGCAGACTAGTGAATTCTATTGTGGATTGAACCATATTTAACAAAGTTTAATTTTCTTCTTTCAGATACACTATGTTCCAAAAAAAAAATTCACCAAGAGAGAATCCTATTCTCTCCTAGATATGTCCCAAACTTACTGGATAAGTATTCGCCTCCTTGATCTAATCGAAGAGTTTCAATGCCCTTTTCAGTTTGATTTTCCTATTTCATTATTGAATCATTTGAACATTTTAAATAATTCAGGCCAGATGCACCCATGCCTAAATAGGTCATCTGTAATGAAATATTAGTATCTTTCTTTGGCACTTAAGTTCATAAGTCCACATACATCACTATATATGAGACTTAGAACTTTATCGATTTCTTCACCTCTTTCAGTAAAAGGTGACTTTGTTATTTTTCAAAGAAGACAAGATTCACATGCTATCAATGATTTACAATTATTAATGTCGAGGTTTTTCTCTCAAGCTAATCCATTTATTCTGTTCTTGTCAAGATGACTAAGCCTATAATGCCAAAGATAGATATCCATGATATAATCTAACTTGAGTGTGTACATTACACTTAACAGGCTATATAAAAATTAAATGTTATTTCTTTATTATCTATGTATTACTATAATATCATTCATAATAATATTACAATAATCTTTTTTATTGATAAATGATAACCATCTCTAATAAAAGACCATCAGAGATCACATTTATCATAAACGATGGATAATAGTGACAATCACTCAAAATGACATCTATTGAAAATAAGCTTAGACAAATCCTAAAGCTAGGATTGGAACAAAACTTCCATCCCCAACGTTCAAATATTTTCCATCATTTTTAAATATTCCACTTACTTATAGTCTTTACAATAAATTGCATAAGACTACCGACATCTAATACCCATGTAGTAGAATTATTTACAGAAAAAATTTAAGGTATTATCATATAACATTTTTAATAAGCAACTTTTGCTCATTTCTCTTGTTCAGCCTGTTATGATCAAGTGAAGTAAGATAATTCTTCTTCCTATGACCCTGCTTCTAATATTAGAAGCACTATGTCTGATTTAGGTTAATCTTGGACTAATTATTTTGACTGGGCTTAGAAGCTCTAGTACAAATTCATTCATGCTGCTGAACCAAATTCAACTTTCAATACTAATTATCGAAGTTGGATCCTATAAGTCATCACTGTGTAATAGTGATAGGAGCAATTAGGGTTTAGCCTTAATTTGAGAAAAAAGAACATTGATCTTAGTATATGAATTATATTAAGCCTAAAGATTTAGACTTTAGTCTAAAGATTCTTCTACTATTTTATTCGAATTGATAGTCTCTACCTTCAATTCAAAAAATTACTTTAATTTTTTAGTAGGTACTAGAATCCACGTAGACTGCACATAAGCCCAACTATGGTTGGTCAGCCCATATACATCTAAGGATAGATTCATAACCAATTATTTTTTCAAACAACTTCTAGTAATTTAATTTTGCTCTAAAAACCTAATCAGTAGGCTAGGACCTCTACTGTAAGGATCCGATTAGGTCCAACCATTAACATGAGCATACTTGATGTATCTAACTAACGAATGATTAAGCCTAAGTATGGTTGGTCAACCTAACCATCATTAGAAAGACACAACCAAATCATCATATGATGAATGATAATTTCATTAGTCAACAAGCACCAGGCCTATAGGCCTCCAATGATTATTGAGTTAATGAACTCATTATCAAATACCTTAATGGGAGGCTATGACTCAGTTATCTCCATAACTTCATTATTTTAAAGATCTAATAATTTTAGAGGATTTAAATTATTAGTGATTTAAGGATAGAAAGGATATGGACCAATTTGCTCTCATTGACTTCACCAAGTTAGGTCCTCCCACTGACTTCATAAGTCACTGATGAGGATTATTATGATCAATTTTGATCCATGGGCACCTATATCAGTTCACTAAATGAAATCAGTCTCATTGATTTTCTATGTGACATGTGTTAGCATGAATCAATAAGCAACCTAATCAAAATTTGATTAATTACATTGGCTAAGTGAGATCGATGGAAGGGTCTGCCAAGGCTTGCCTTAGACACTATCAAAAATGACAAGATAAGTAGGCTGTCAATTAAAAACCATCGATCTGAAATGCCAGACTTATCTTAGACACCAATTGGTTTATCAATTTTGATTTGATTTGTCTAAAGACTCAAGCTCGACCACTGAGCCACGATCAGGTCCATTTATTAGATATATAGATTTTGATCAACTACAACAATTGAATTGATCTATAGAAAAAAATGATCTAATTCTAATTAACTATTAATTAGTTTTGATCAATTTCTTAACTAATCCATATTTAATCTAATCTTAGGTCTAACCCAGTTAATGATCCGATCAAAACTAACCCATTTAACCTTTAACCCAAGTTTTATGAAATTATCTTAGGATCTTCAAATCACAAATCTGGATCCTAAACAATCACTTAATTCTCAATTAAGTTCAAAGTTTGGATTTATGGAACCTCAGAACTAGTTTTTGATTTTATTATTTAAAATATTTTTAAATTATAAATAATTTATATTAAATCATATTCAATACATGGTTTTAGATCTGATTTATTTTATTATTTAGATCATGTCTTAGGATTTTGAATCTAAGGTTTTACAGAAAGTAAGTTTTCAATTTAAATTCTACAAAATAAATATATCATACATATATATTCTAGATTTAAAACAAAAATTACATATCAACATATGGAATAAGAGGATCTAGATCTAAACATAAAATATATCATGTGGATCAGATCATAAATCATTTAACATTAGATTTAAAATTTAAAAATAAATCATAAATTACTTTAGATCTCATCTAATATATTTATAATTTAGGTTTCTCGAATCAGCATATACTAGGATAATCTTTCCACTATAAGGGATAAATCTTACATCAGGACAATCTTATGACAGTATGTATAATTCTAATATTATTTAGATCTAATCTAAATAATTTAAAATAGATCAAATATCTATTTAATTTTAAATTTAAATAAAAAAAATTAAATCATAAATTTTTTAAATCTAATCTAAATTATTCATGATTCAGATTCATATCAGCACATACTAGGATAATCTTTTCATTGTAAGGAATTAATCTTACAACAAAACAATCTTATGACAGTATGTATGATTTTTAATTAATTTTAATTTTTAGATTTAATCTAATGCAAACATGATCATGTTATAAAAGAACCTAGATGCTGTGATACCACTGTTGAGAAACATACAGGGTTTCATGCATAGATTTCAAAATTTTTTCGAAATATAGAGCAGCAGAAGACATAGATTAAACTATTTAATCTACAATATGCATATAATCAAATTACAAAATTCTCCATTAAGGATCTATAACATATTATGATGTAAATATAAATCTAAAATTAAATTAATCATAAGTGGTATTGATCATATCAATATCTAGATCTAGAATAATTCTATATCTAATTCTAGATCGCATCTAGATCACCAAGAGATCAGATCTCTTATCTTTACACGGATCGAGAACTTTGTAGTTAAATTTATTATTGCCTTTAGAGCCGCACAAGCATCCGACCTCTATAAATGATCTACACGAACCTGCAATATAGATCGGAGGTTCGTCGAATGAAGATCCGCTTGAAGTGCTAGCTTCTCGTAGATCCCTCCTGATGGTTAATCAAATACATGTTCTTCGGATCTTTTGGATATTCTAAGAGATAAAGAACACGAGGAGAAATAAGGAAGGAATCCAACTCTTGAATCTTTCATAAATTAAAAAATAAAATAAAATAAAAAAATAAATCCTAAGAGAAGATAAATCTTCTCCTTTGGGACATCAACAGTTGATGTCATGAAAATATCTCTATGTTAGGACAAGAGGAGACCTTCTTCTCTAAAATTTTTTTAAAATTTTTAGATTTAAAATTTTTTATTTTATTCATATAAAAATCTCATAAAAAAAAAGAGAAGAAGGGTTCTCAAAAAAACCCTAAGAGAAGACATTCTTCTCTTCTTCTTGTCACATCAGGAAATGATCAGATCATATCCAAAAATTAACACTATGCCCCAATAATTTGGAATACTCATCCCCATACCCAAATCTTCTCTCTCTCTTAAATTTTTATCATATAAAAATTATAAATAAAATAGAAAGAGAGAAACATAAAAGAAAAAATATAAGAGAAAACAATCTTCTCTTACCTTGTCTCTTCAAGACATCAATCTTTGATATCTTAATTGAAGGCTCTTCTCCATGAATCTTAGTTCCACAAATTCTTCAAGCATTCTTTTCCTTCTTTTCTAATTTTTCATAATTTTTTTAAGATTTTTTATGTCATAAAACCATCTCATAAGAGACGTCCACCTTTTATTACAAGACTAGGTCAAAACCTAGTCAAAGGAGGACTTCTATGGGGCATCCAAATCTTGGACACCCCTCCCTTGATTTTTGGCATGTGAAATAGAAAACCAACACACAAAAGAAAGGGAGAAAGGGTAGAAAATAAAAGGAGGGTGTGGGTAGAGGTGGCGCACAAGGGAGAAAGGAGTTTGGTCAAAAGGAAACTCTTGCAAGAAGGAAAGAAATCCCAACTCTTTTTGGATGCCCTTCCCTTGATTTTTGGTGTGTGAAACAGAAAACCAATGCACAAAAGAAAGGGAGAAAGGGCAAAAAATAAAAGGAGGGCATGGGTAGAGGTGGCGCATAAGGAAGAAAGGAGTTTGGTCAAAAGGGGACTCTTGCAAGAAGGAAAGAAATCCCAACTCTTTCTTATTTTGACCAAGTCATAACAAACTCCCAAAAATTTTGATATGTGGGTGTGGATACTCCTCTTTGGCATGGGATTTTACATAGAAAAAAAATTAGAAATTAAAATAATGGGCATGGGATCTTAGGTGCAAGAGAAAGAGAGAGAGTTCCAGTCCAATTGGGACTCCTCTTGTTTGACTAGGTCAAAATAGTTTTGAACCCAATTTAAATCCCATTTAAATCAGATCAAATGCAACCTATTAAAAATGATCCTACTCTAATTAGAAGTCTAATTAAATTAAATTAAATCATATTTAATTTTGATTTAAATCCCAACTCAATTAGAAATTTGGTGCACTTAAATCCTAGTCTAACAAGGACTTGTTCTTCCTTACGATTGGCTTATCCAATAAACTAATTAGACTTAATCTAATTAAATTCAAACTAATTCTAATTGAGTTTAATTCAATTAGACTTGATCTCGATCTGATTGCTCAATTAAATTAAGCTAATTAGCAATTTAATTGCTAATCAATCCTCCTGCAATACTTGCATTAGGTCAAACATCAATCGTATTGAATGTTTGACCTTGAAATGATTCTTAATCATCCATTAACCATCTGATTAGGTTACAAGCTCTAATGTGTGTGATCCCATAGGTTCGAACTTAAGTCGGTAGTATAGAAATCAATTTTTATACCAATCGAAGTTATCATTTAGCAATGATTCCCAACGTTCGGATATGTCAAATGTATACAAAGCAACATTCTTAGAATCCTGACCCATGGTTACCGTATAGTTCATCTCTTTGATCAATAATGCTTAAGATGATTTCAAGTACATTGTCAAATACTCATACAAGTCATCTTTATTATGTCTCAAAATTTTGCAAATTTCGTAACACCTCACGAGGATTATCCAGGCCTAAATTTTGCTAAATTAAAACACAGTGAGATATTCTCTTTCTAAAGTTAATCAAGAGTGGTCAATCCCATCTTGACTCATACACCGACTTAACAAGTACTTGACTGTATCCAAAAATCTTTCGAACCTATATTAGAAATACAGACAGTCCGACACTAAAGTATAGTGAGTTGCTTGCAAGTCACCATGGTGATCTCAGATCGGAGGGATACTTATATCCATTGATCTTAGCTAGCTACTCTTAATAGTAGAGTGCTATATTGATCACGTTCCATACAGATGTACTCCTACATCTCACCTGGATGTCATATCAGTGTCTTCATATCACTTGATTACGAGGACAATCAACGTTTATGACATACAGCGACCTACACTCGATAAGTTATCATTCTTGTTAATAAACTTCATAAGCCATGATTATTTCAATCCTTTGTAGCATCGTGCCATGTCCATGCTAACACCTTGTACGACATGCCTGTGGCCAATCCCATGACATAATCCAATTCATGTCATCAAAAGGACCTATCATTAATGAATTTGAACATGCTGCTTCACACCATATATACTCTTTGTTAATCCATAACTGGCATGCTTTTGAAGTATCATGGCATACTTTTGAAGTATCGAAAAATGATAAGCTTTTGAAGTATCGCAGCTCATCATACTTTTGAAGTAGTCGGGGCATGCCGAGCCTATGTGTAGTCTTAAATTAACTATATACAAACTAAAATTAATTATATACATTATTAATTTAACTATGTATAGAATTAAATTAACTATTTATGGTCTTAAATTAATTGTATGAATTTTTAGATTAACTATGTGCAGCCTTAAATTAATGATGCGCATGATTTATTTAACTGTATACATGATTAAATTAATTATGTACAGTATTAAATTAATTATGCGTAGGATTCATTTAACTATATGCAGCCTTAAATTAACTGACTATGTGCAGTCTTAGATTAACTATGTGCAGCCTTAAATTAACTACGTAGGATTCATTTAACTATTTACAGTCTTAAATTAACTGTATGCAGTCTTAAATTAACTGTGCGTGGAATTTATTTAACTGTATGTAGCCTTAAATTAACTATATATAGTATTTATTTAACTATGTACATGATTCATTTAACTATGTACAGTTTTAAATTAACTATGCGTAGGATTCATTTAACTATGTACGGTATTAAATTAACTATGTACAGCCTTAAATTAACTATATGCAGTATTCATTTAACTATATATAGTCTTAAATTAATTGTGTACATGATTCATTTAACTATGTGCAGCCTTAAATTAACTATGTGTGTGCAATCTTAAATTAAACATATGCAGTTCTAAATTAACTATGTGCAACCTTAGATTAACTATGTGCAGTCTTAAATTAACTGTATGTAGTATTAATTTAACTATATGCAGAATTTATTTAACTATATACAGTCTAAAATTAACTGTATACAGCCTTAAATTAACTATGTGCAGTCTTAAATTAACTATATATAATATTAAATTAACTATATATAACCTTAAATTAATTGTGTATGATTCATTTAACTGTATGTAGCTTTAAATTAACTGTGTAGTCTTAAATTAACTATGTACAGTCTTAAATTAATTATGTGCAACCTTTAGGATATATTTAAATATGTGTAGTGTTGAATTAACTGTGCGTAGGATTCATTTAACCATGTACAACTTTTGAAGTATCGCAGCATATTTTTAAAGTATTCAATTAATAAATTAACTATATCATCATATATTAGAGTGTGCCAGTACACCATACTAATACTAATGATGTGCCAAATTTTATTGTATTCAAAAATTAGTAATGCCCAAAATTTATAATTCTTAAGTTCAATGGAGAAGCAATTGAATAACTAAAAAAAGATAGATATTTTTAGATTTTACAAGTTCACAAAAAATTATACTTTCATAACATTTAGACTATCTACTTCTGATAAAACAACTCTAATCTAAAATATTACTCTATAGGATCATTACATGTTCTTCTGTTGTATCCTTTCTTTTTGGAACGCCCATATTTTATATTTCTTGATAAATCTATCTATAAAGCTCTTCTCTTTTTTTGAGGTCTGCTAGAATGAGTCTTTATGATAGGAGGTAAAATATGAATATCATTTGAGATACTTTGGCTCACCTCAATATCAGGAATTGAATTGATGAATTTTGCATATGCTGCTCTATACATTTCAGTTTGAAAATAATTATCAGTAATTTGATATAATGATCTACCAGCCTTCTCAATGCATGCACATGCATGCTTACATGACATCCGAAAGATTTGCCAATCACCACAAGAGTATGTGCATTCCTATAGGTCAACCTTACATAAGTACTTCGTGTCCTTTACATCATAAATCATGATGCTTGATGTAAAGATAGATAACCTACGACCCTCTTCTGTATTTCTTTGCAACACTTTTTTAGGATCAGGACAAAGATCGGTTTGGATGCTGTAATCCCGACTCCATCTATCGTGTATTAATTGCATAATTTGGATTCTTATATGATCAACTATCTAAGGAATGGAAAGATGTTGAGCCTCCAAGATCCAACTATTAAAATATTCAGCAATATTAGATGTCATTATACCCCAGCGTGGATCTGAAAAGATTGAATTTGCCCAATGCTCCAGCTTTGCATGCGCTATAAAGTTTCTTGCACTTGGGACTTCTGCTATAAGTTTGCTCATTAATTTTTAAAAAATATTCAGCCTTGGAGTATATGCAGCAATATTTATAAATAAATCAACAAACCTCTTCTTTTGACTTACAAGATGATGGACAAGCACCTGCATGTAAAATAATAAAACAAGAACATATACAATAGTTGTATGTAAAAATACTCAACTAATTTAAAGATATGATTGATAATTTAGAAAAGGATGCTGCATACCTAATTTTTAAAATTATCTTTAACATGACGGATATAGTAAGAGTGGTAGCTATCTTTGAAGTACTTCGGTATTGCTTTCATAAGTCCATGATGTCTATCTGTCATAATCATGAATGATTGTCCATGATAGTCGGCACGAGACTCTAAGGCTTGTTTCAAAATCTGATAAAATCAGTCCCAATTATCACCATTCTCTATATCAACATATCATCATTCGCGTCTTTACTCATAGCACCAAGTAAAACTCCTCCATCCTTATGCTTAATGAATATTGCATCCATGAATATCAGAGGTCTACAATCTTTTATGAAACCATTAATTGATCCTTTAAATAAAATAAATAGATGTCTGAATTAATCATCGAGGGTTTCATACTCCACTATGCTGTTAGAGTTTATCTTAATAATGGCATTGCAGTACCATCAGATTTGTTCATAAGATACTGACCTCTGACCATAGAGCTCCTTGGTAGTAACCTCTTTTCCATGCCAAGCTTGATAATATGGCAATTCTACACCAAATTCACGACGAATATCTTTTACAATATCAGTTGGCCTATACAAAGGCATATCCTAAATTTTTTTCTTTACAATATTTGAAATCCAATGTTTTGAACCCTTAGGATGAGATCGAACTTTCAACCCTACTCGGCATGTAGGTTCATTGTTTAATGTTTTAATTATAAATTTATCTTGATTCCTAAAGCGAGAAGCATGAAGATGCCATCCATATCCTTTATATGCACACTCAACAGTCACACACTAACGATCATTCTTCACAAATATAAAATCTTTGCAATTTGCAATGCAGAAATTATGAATTATAAGATGAAGGATTTCAACATCCTTGAATTCTTGACCTACACCTTCTATAGAGTTCTTCCAAACATCCAACATGTTCCTTGGATTGGGTTCATCTTCAATGGTAGTTCTTGTTTCTTCGACCACTCGAATAAAATTATTTAAGCTACCAAATGAGGAAAAATGAGATGAATTGCTCTTCTTATGATTTTTTGAATAATCTACATGTTTACCAATTTCAGATGGACTACTATCCCTGAAATGTAAAATGATCATTTTTTTAACATATTAGTAAATGTTGATTATCACATTAGCTTAAGTCTAATTAGGAGTACTAAAATTAACTGTAAATATATATTATATTATCTCATGTTGATGATTACATTATGCGATTCAGCCAATGACAGAAAATGATATACAACCATTTCAATTATTGCAACTTTTAACTTTACATATATTTCATACATATTTCAAACATTCTTATCCATAGTGAACGTAACGAGCATCCTCAAATTGTTAGGAATATAGAATTTTATATGAATCATTGTAGGAGATAAATGCTTCCATCTTTTCGCTATTTCATCAAAAATATAATTGAGAGTTGTGTTTTGTAAAATTGAAATGATATGGGCTTCATTACCATAAGAGCATATAGCCATAAAAATCAGATTTTCACTATTCTTACAATCCATGACTTTTAAAAATCTAGATGAAGTGTTTAAAAAAGACATCAATAAATAATAAAGATGTTTAGGATATGAAGACAATAAAATGAGCTAAGAACAACTTCATGTAGAAATTCAATACGTACCTGCTCTTAATTTCAAGATAAAAATAAGAAGACTAAATGCAACGTGGAAGATAAGAAGGTTTGGCTATCTGGGAAGACTATGAACAGTGAAAATCTGCGATATTATGAACATGGCAAGCTAAAAAGATTTGGCTATTTGGGTTGGCTAAGAACAGTAGCTAGAATGGGCAACCTCATTCTCTATTATTTTCAATATTAACTAATGAGAATCTATGATGAAATATGATGTTCTACAAATTCGAAAATAATAGAAAAGGAAGTTGCAAAAAATCTTAAACCGTAGATATGGGAAGAAGTCCAGATCGAAAGGAAGAACTGGAATAAGGAACGTTTCCAAATGTGGAGTCCCTAAGGGTAACTTGGGTATTTTGAAAAAACAAATGGTGGTAAAAGAATGTTTTATTAAGATAAACATAAAGATAGGAACCGAGAATTAGAGTCTTAGTCAATGGGGAGTTTTCGTTATAGCGAAGTCAAATAAGGGACCGGTAATTAAATTTTCATAAATAATATATTGCAGCCCCAATCAAAGAAAGGAGCATCTGCTTAAGTAATTAATTTAATGCACTTACAAGTATCTAACCATGGGCATAATTCCGATGAAAATAATGATTAAAGTTGGGTCTATTTTCATTATTATAAATATAATGATAAAATTGCAAGATACAAGACATTGAGACAGAATATTGCAATCAAATTTAATTTATGACATGTTTGGTTGGGACAACTGGACTTTTGGAATAGGGATGGGAATGAATGACTTCCATTATAGCTATTTAATCGGAGAAAACTCCATTTCTATCTCAATTTTAGAAAGAAATAGAAATTATTTAATTCTTTAAAATTCAATCACTTGCCCATTTTTAATATTCAAATTTTATTATAATTCCAATTTCAATCATGAACCAAATAGATTAGGGGATATGACCATTCTTATTCTTATTCCGTTCCATTCCAATTCTGATTTTAATTTCAATTGTGAACAAAATGCACCCTTAAATGATAATTTTAGTGCAATCGAGGAATCATCGTGCCAACAAGCAAACAGATATTTCCAACCAAAAATTTTTAAAAAAAAAAATCAAACAAATATGCAAGATACAAGTATCAGGAAAATTAAAGTCTTCAATTCATCAGCAATTAACAACCAGCTCATAGCAGAAGAGAGACGTGAAAAAACAAAAATTGAAAGCCCTTCATGGATGCGTATTATGTGGGAATGAAGAAGAAACAGTGAATTATATGTTCGTACATGGTTGCAGTTTCTTCCTCACCTGCTCCTCGTCGTCTATGTTGACATGCGGGTTCTTTCTCCATACGAAGCTACACAGCGAGCAAGCTCTTTTTCACACGTGAAAGGCGCGCCTCTGATCGCTGCAACTTTGCATTTAGGCCTTCAATCTGTAATTCTAAGAGACTGTTCTCTTCCTGTTGCATTGAGTGAATTATATTATATTGCATCAAAAAATAAAAGCTGAATATGTATATGAAATATCCAATGCATCTACGAACTTGAAGTTCTACCTTGCCTTAGTTTTAGCATGGTGCTGAATGTACTGCTGAAGATTTTGTTGACTGGAGAGCCTTTTCACTTCAGCTTCAAGTTCTATAGTCATCTTCTTGTACTTCGCATTCTCCATTTTTGTCAAAATTTTACAAGAAGTCTACAGTGAAAATTTTTTCTTTTCTTTTCTTTTTGATGAAGAAACTAAAAGAAGACGGGTCTAAAATGCTTGAATTGAGAGACGGAATTTTCAGACATTCAATATTTCATTTTCAGTTCTAAGAAACTGGCCCCGCTGATGAAGTTTTTCTACTATGACATGCGCAGCCACCACTTCTTCGTATCTTTGGTTTATTTGGTCCAACCAGCTACATAATTTTCATGTTATACGAGCCAGACACATGAGATTTGCCTGACTGAAGATGCCTCTAGCTTTGCCTCTTTGCAATGAGTACACGCCAAAACTTATTTCTTTCGGAGACTTGGGGTCTTTTCTCATATAAATATATAGGAATTCGAACGGGGAGGCTGGATGGCTAGACGCCTCCAGCGAAGTTATATGATAAATATTTAATGCTGGAAAACGGATAGAGTCAATGTAGCACATGGTTCCCCGGAAATTAAGTATGGCACATGGGAATGAGTTAGGATAGAGTCTGATGCCCGCGAGCAAAAAAACGCATGGTAGATTGATGACAAAAAAAAAAAAAAAAAAAAAACGCATGGTAGAACTGGAACGTTTGGATGCTGGATACAAGTATACCCAGTGGAGCAGGAAATGTAGACCATGGTGAATTGAAGGCGTCCAGACTAGAATTTTGGACGTGGACGCTGGAGTCAAGCTGGAGTCGAGGTCCCCTCACTCCTGTCGGATGGGTCCCGCCATCAGAAATGGTGGATGGCGGGATCCACTTCAACGTAGATTTTATCAAACCTGAAATCACGGTGGTTGTTCTGAACTTTTCTTCTTAGACAACGGGTGACCGGCGAGCCTGCAACATAAAGCCCTCACATCACCACAATAATTATATTTAATTAAAAAAATTATTTATAAATTTTTTGATTGATCTGGATTTATTTTAAGGATCTGAACTTCACCGATGGAATAAAATTTTCCTGAATAGAGTTATTTTTGTTTCCTTGCTGTTTTGATGCTTAGTTACGCAGCTTTTATCTTTGGTTACATGTTTGTCATTTTGATTATAGATTTTTAAATCTGATTATATATTTATAATTTTTGATTATACAATTTTTATCTTAGATTATATATTTATAATTTTTAATTATATATTTTTTATCTTTAGTTACACGATTTTTTATTATATGGATGAAATCACAAATGGTAGGGATCTAAAAATAACTTCTTATGTGGTTTAGAGAGATTTTATTCTATCCATAAGGTACAGAGACTTAAAAGTAAGTCCAAGTCAATCAAGGAACTTATTAAAATTTTTTTCTTAGAAAAATTTTTGAATGTAATGCTTTCTGTTGCTGTAATGTTGCAATCTATTTACCATCTTAAAAAAGAAAAGCCTAAACAAATGGTTGTAGGGGTTATCCCACCTCAGCTAAATGTCCTTATGACTCAAAAATTTTTGGATTGATAATTTTTTTTTTAAGGCTTAACTGTTGAGATCATCAGAAGGCTGACATAATCAGAAGAGGTCATCAAAAGCAGACCTCATTAGAAGAGATCATCAGAAGATCGATCTCATGAGAAGAGATCATCAGAAGGATGACCTCATCAAAAAAGGTCATCAGAAGGTCGACCTCATCGAAAGTAATTATTAGAAGGCCGATCTCATCAAAAGAGATCATCAGAAGGACGATCTCATCAGAAGAGATCATCAGAAAGCCGATCTCATCAAAAGAGGTCATTAGAAGGCCGATCTCATCAGGAGGCCAGCCTTATCAGAAAGCCGACCTCATCAGAAGGCTGACCTCATTGAAAGATAGACCTCATCCAAAGATCGATCTCATAGAAAAAGGTCATCAATAAGCCGATTCCATCAGGAGGCCAGCCTCATCAGAAAGTCAATCTCATTAAAAGGCCAACCTCATCAGAAGAGGTCATCAGAAGGTTGATTTTATCAGAAAAGATCATCATTTTGCCAACCTCATGGAGGTTGAGCTCATTATATTGCCGACCTCAATCGAAGTTGAGCTCATCATAAAGCCCACCTCAACTAGAGGTTGAGCTCATCATATTGCCCACCTCAATAGAGGTTAAGCTCATCATAAAGCTGACCTTACGAAGGTTGAGCTCATTATTTTGCCGACCTTAATCAGAGGTTGAGCCATCATATTGTCGACCTCAATCAGAGATTGATCTCATTATAAAGTCGACCTCACGGAGGTTGAGCTCATCACATTATCGACCTCAACAGAGGTTCAGCTCATCATAAGGCTGATCTCAACCAGAGGTTGAGCTCATCATATTGTCGATATTACGGAGGTTGAGCACATCATATTGCCGACCTCAATGAAGGTTGAGCTCATCATAAAGCCGACCTCAACTGGAGGTTGAGCTCATTATAAAACTGATCTCATGGAGGTTGAGCTCATCATATTGTCGACCTCAACCAGAGGATGGGCTTATTAAAAAGTCGACCTCACAGAGGTTGAGTTCATCATATTGCCGATCTCAACAAAGGTTAAGCTCATCATATTGCCCACCTCAATAGAGGTTGAGCTCATCATTTTGCCAACCTCAACCAAAGGTTGAGTTCATCATAAAGCCGACCTCACGGAGGTTGAGCTTATCATATTTCCAACCTCAACTAGAGATTGAGCTTATCATAAAGTCGACCTCATGAAGATTGAGCTCATCATATTATTGATCTCAATAGAGGTTGAGCTCATCATAAAGCCAACCTCATGGAGGTTGGGCTCATCATATTACCGACCTTAATGGAGGCTGAGCTCATCATATTGCCAACCTCATGGAGGCTGAGCTCATCATATTGCCGACCTCACGGAGGTTGAGCTTATCATAAAGCGACCTCACGGTGGTTGAGCTCATCATATTATCGACCTCAACAGAGGTTGAGCTCATCATAAAGCTGACCTCAACTAAAAGTTGAGCTCATCATATTATCGATCTTACGGAGGTTAAGCTCATCATAAAGCCGATCTCAACTGGAGATTGAGCTTATCATAAAACCGATCTCACGGAGGATGAGCTCATCATATTGCCAACCTCAACAGAGGTTGAGCTCATCATAAAGCTAACCTCAATCAAAGGTTGAGCTCATCATTTTACCAACCTCAATCAAAGATTGAGCTCATCATAAAGCCGACCTCAATCAAAAGTTGAGCTCATCATAAAGCCAACCTGCCAATGCGGTATACAATTCAGCATCAAAAAGAATCTAGAATTTTTCAACCTTGATACAACTGTTATCCAGCTAAGCTATAGCTGTCTTCCAGCTACTCTATAGCTGGACTCCACTTGTGCTAATGACAAATAGTTGATATCCAACTGGCCGTTCTGTTAAAACTAATTAACGACCTAACAAATTTTTCTTAAAGCCTATGCAAATTTTTTTATAAATAGAGGAAGAGGGTATCATTCCAGAAGGTAAGCTTAAGCACAAGATTCACAGAATGGACATTTTACTGAAATCACTCTCGACTTCTCCACTAAAGAAAGTCAAACCACTCTCTACTCAAATCCTCTCTTTCTATCTTCTAGAACTTTCATTTTCACTTTCTATTCACAAGGCCTCAACTAACTTAAACATCGGAGGATCCTAAATCAGAGGGTATCCTACCGGTTCTTAGGATTTTTCTTGTAGGTTGGTTCATGATCCACATCGATCCAACTCCAATTCAGCTCTCCTATGCGAATCCTCTCCAAGTTTCTGAAGCCCTGCTGCAATAGATTGACGCTAGAGGAAAGATTTTTGTCCCAAAAATTTTTTGTGAAAATGGTGAACAGGAAGCCTTATACAAAAATTTTATAAAAAAAATAATAAATCAGAGAGCAAAAATAACTCTATACCTTTACCGTCTTCTTCCTAGAGATGTGCTAGAGGCAGTTCCACCTCCGCTTCAATGTATCATAGAGTAAATTGGGGGGCAAATGAAAGTTCTTCTTAAAAAATGCTATGCACTGATGATGAGCATTTAGTAAAGTTTTCCTTAATATCTCAATTCTTATCCATAAAAAATCAGATCCCTTTGTGTAGTCTCATCAAATCACATCACTTTACCACATCACCCTCAAAGCCTTAAGCTGTCAATTCATGATATTAATAAGGATGGCTCCCATGTACTATAATGTGACAATACTCACCTATTCAAGCCAAACTCAGTGCTCGAGAACATGATGGGGGCCAAAAATATCCTTTCTAGCTTTTTTTTTCAAGACTCTTAAGTTCCATCTATTATTCTATTTCTTTCTTGCAGGACAAGAGGTTCTTCAACATATGAGACAAAGAAAAAATTAAATAAAGATAAAAAGTTTGTCTAAATAAGATATTTGAGGAAACTTAAGTTCTGACTTAAAATTTTTAAAGCAGCATATCCTTGAAAGGGAAGGAGATGAAACATCTCAAGACAAAACTCATCTGATATATGGGAGACCCAATTTGCCCATGACGACATTGGATAGAGGTATTTCTTAAACCTCTATTACATTCAATTTATTAAGATTGGTTTGTTCTTAATTAATTGATCTAAATCTTAAAGTCATATCATTTTTAATATTTTGAAGTTCACTTATTATATTAAGCCATATTGGCTTCATGATTGACCCAATCGAGTCCAGATAATGTTCATATTCTGGAGAGATGGTATCTTTAGTTCCACATTAGTTGTAAGTTAAGAGGGAGTATGACTTATATGAATTGAAACTTTCTCTCTTTCTGTAAAGGGTAAAACTATAAAGCTCTAAATGACCAAGGTTCACTGAAGCTTAAGGCCCACTGAAATCCAAAGATGGTCATGAGCCAAAATGGACAATATCTTATATACATAGGAGTAGAGTTAACCCAACCATCTAAGCTATCTAACCTCTTGACTACAATAGTTTATTATAAATATAATTATCTAAGTCTAATATAGAACAGTTAAATCCAAATCTTCTTCTCATCAAAAATTCAATCTCCGAATCAGTAGAGCCCTAAAGGGCACAAATGAAGATAAGATCTCCTTATCAATGAAAAATACTAATCTCCGAATTGAGGTTATCGTGAAGCTCTATCATACCAATATTCGGATCAAGTTTATCTTGAATTTCTATCAAATATCGATCTCCGGATCAAGTTTATCTTGCAGCTCTATAAAATACTAATCTCTTGATCGAGGTTATATTGAAGCTCTATTAAATACCGATCTGCGAATCGAGGTTATCTTGGATTTCTATCAAATATCGATCTTCGAATCAAGTACATCTTACAGCTTAATAAAATATCGATCTCTGGATCAAGTTATCTTATAACTCTATAAAATACCGATCTATGGATCGAGTTTATCTTGCAGATCTATAAAATCTCGATCTATGGATCGAGTTCATCTTGTAGCTCAAAAATATTGATCTCTGAATTAAGTTCATCTTGCAACTCAATAAAATACCGATCTCTAGATTGAGTTCATCTTACAGCTCTATAAAGTACCGATCTTAGGATCAAAGTTATCCTGATCATTGAAAAATAGATCTACCCAAGGCTACATCAAATAAAGTTTTGGAAATTTGTCTAAGAGAAAAAAATACATAGCTCAGAAGCTTTTTTCTTGGGCTACTTCTTTCATCCAAAAACAACTTCTTCAGACTCAAAAGTGGGGGGGGGGGTATGTGTTGTGGGGGTTATCCCACCTCAGCTAAATGTCCTCATGATTTAGAAATTTTTGGATTGATAAAATTTTTTTTTTAAGACTTGACTGTTGAGATCATTAAAAGGCTGACCTAATCAGAAGAGATCATCAGAAGGCTGACCTCATCAAAAAAGATAATCAGAAGGTCGATCTCATCAGAAGAGATCATCAGAAAGACAACCTCATCAAAAGGTAGATCTCATTAAAAGAGATCATCAGAAGGTCGATATCATCAAAAGAGATCATCAAAAAATCAATATCATCAGAAGAGGTTATCAAAAGGCCGACCTCATCAAAAAAGATCATTAAAATGCCGATCTCATCAGAAGAGATCATCAGAAGGCCGATCTCATTAAAAGAGATCATCAGAAAGCTGATCTCATCAGAAAAGATCATCGAAGGATAACCTCATCAAAAGGCCAATCTCATCAAAAATGATCATCAGAAAATCGATCTCATCAGAAAAGATCATCAGAAGGATGACCTCATCATCAAAAGAGATCATCAGAAAGATGATCTCATCAAAAGAGGTCATCAAAAGGCCGATCTTATGAAGAGGCCAGCCTCATCAGAAGGCCGATCTTATCAAAAAAGTTCATCAGTAGGCCAATCTCATCAAGAGGCCAGCCTCATCAGAAAGTCGATTTCATCAGAAGAAGTTATCAGAAGGCCAACCTCATCAAAAGTAGAGATCATCAGAAGGTTGATTTTATCAGAAAAGATCATCATTTTGCCGACCTCACGAATATTAAGCTCATCATATTACCAACCTTAATAGAGATTGAGCTCATCATAAAGTCGAATTCAATTAGAGATTGAGCTCATCATATTGTCCACCTCAATAGAAGTTGAGCTCATCATAAAGTCGACCTCATGGAGGTTGAGCTTATCATAAAGCCGACCTCAACTAGAGGTTGAGCTCATCATATTATCGAACTCATGGTGGTTGAGCTCATCATATCATCGACCTCAATCAAAGATTGAGCTTATCATAAAATCGATGTCATGGAGGTTGAGCTCATCATATTACCGATCTTAATAGAGGTTGAGCTCATCATAAAGCTGATCTCAACCAGAGGTTGAGCACATCATATTGCTGATCTCAACGGAGGTTGAGCTCATCATAATGCTGAACTCAACTAGAGGTTGAGCTCATCATAAAGCCGACCTCATGGAGGTGAAGCTCATCATATTGTTGATCTCAACTAGAGGATGGGCTCATTAAACAGTCAACCTCACGGACGTTGAGCTCATCATATTGCTGACCTCAACAGAGGTTGAGTTCATCATATTGCCCACCTCAATAGAGGTTGAGCTCATTATTTTGCCAACCTCAATCAGAGGTTTAGCTCATCATAAAATCGATCTCATGGAGGTTGAGCTCATCATAAAGTTGATCTCAATTGGAGGTTGAGCTCATCATATTGCAACCTCAATCAAGAGTTGAGCTCATCATAAAGTTGACCTCACGAAGGTTGAGCTCATCATATTACCGATCTCAATAAGAGATTAAGCTTATCATATTGCCGACCTTACGGAGGTTGAGCTCATCATAATTGCCGATCTCAATCAGAGGTTTGAGCTCATCATATTGCCGACCTCACGAAAGTTGAGCTCATCATATTATCGACCTCAACTGGAGTTTGAGCTTATCATAAAGTCGACCTTATGGATGTTGAGCTTATCATATTGCCAACCTCAATAGAAGTTAAGCTCATTATAAAGCCGACCTCACGAAAGTTAAGCTCATCATATTACCGACCTCAATAGAGATTAAGCTCATCATAAAGTTGACCTCAACTAGAGGTTGAGCTTATCATATTGCTTACTTCACGTAGGTTGAGCTCATCATAAAGCCAACCTCAACTGAAGATTGAGCTCATCATATTGTCGATCTCAACAGAAATTAAGTTCATTATAAAGCCGACCTCAATCAGAAGTTGAGCTCATCATTTTGCCGACCTCAACCAAAGGTTAAGCTCATCATAAATCCAACCTTATGAAGATTGAGCTTATCATATTGCCGACCTCAACAGAGATTGAGTTCATCATAAAGTCGATCTCAATCAGAAGTTGAGCTCATCATGAAGCTGACTTGCCAATATGGTATACAATTCAGCATCAGGAAGAATCTAGAATTCTCCAACCTTGATGCAACTGTTATCCAACTAAGCTATAGCTATCTTCCAGCTACTCTACAGCCTGACTCCACTTGGACTAATGGCAAACAGCTGATATCCAGCTGGCTATTCTGTTAAAATTAATTAACGATCTAACAAATTTTTCTTAAGACCTAAGCAAACCTCTCTATAAATAGAGGAGGAGGATATCCTTTCGAAAGGTAAGCTCAAGCACAAGATTTATAAAGTGGATACTCTGCTGAAATCACTTTTGACTTTTTTATTGAAGGAAATCGAATCACTCTCTACTCAAATCCTCTTTTTCTGCCTTCTAGAACTTTCATTTTCATTATCTATTCATAAGGCCTCAGCTAACTTAAGTATCGAAGGTTCCTAAATTGAAGGGTATCCTATTGGTTCTTGAAACTTTTTTCGTAGATTGGTTCGTGATCCACGTCGATCCACTCCAATTTGGCTCTCCAACATGAATTCTCTCTAAGTATTTGAACCCTTGCTGCAACACAAATATATAAACAAACAGATGCCAACTAGTGTTAGCTTCATTAGTTTGCACCCTTATTCATTTGGGACTTAGAAAAGATCTACGATTTAAATTTTGATGATGGCTATCATCTGGCTGCATTTACAAAGGAAAGAATACATAAAATTCACAGAGACAATCCTCTAAAAACATGGTCAACATTTATTGAAAGAATGTTTAGATAGTGAAAAACTAGCGTGGACTTTCCTTTCTAATATATTTGAGTGGAACTTTCTTCGTCAATAAGCATTCCTCTTTTGGTGCACTAACTCTTAACTCAAAAAAATTATTAGATGGACATGATCTATCGTGGATTTAAGATGAAATTATCCTAACACGTGTTGTTATTGTATTTAAACCGAGGTAAGAGAAGGACATTCATCTTTGATCTACCGTGGATCTGGTCCACCTAGGAATTTCTCCTGCCTCCGGCCCTCTATGGTAACTTGTAAGTAGATTTTTGTGTTAAACAGTGTCTTTTTTATTTTTTTGGGTACAAAAAGTGTGTCTTTATTTTGTCCCCTCGACGGAGTTATCTGCCTCCGGTTATTCCCGTACAAGAGTATTAGATTCTGGTCTCTTTCTCCGGCAGGTTGGGATACCCAGGCATCGTAAAACCGACTCAGACCTCGCATCTACCTCTAATCGTCGCCGCTTTATCATCCACGTAAGGCATAAACATCACTTGCATCCTCAGCCGTCCAACCCTCCTACCTTGGTACTCGGGTACAACTGTCCCGTTCATTGTGTACTTATCCCCTCCGCCGGAACACGATATTCCGATCTGGTCTCCAATGCCCGGACCACCACGACCACCACCTCGTTGTCTTTGAGCCAGAGGGCATCGAGACCAGACGCGATGACAATAACTCTCGTATTTATTTCCCTTCTCTTCTCCTCAGCCTCTCTCGCGCTCTCCCTCCCCTCCTCCCACGCCTCTTCTTCATCGCCTCAATTCCCTCTGTTCCTGCAGGTATATCTCTTTCGGCCTCTCTTCCTCTCTTTCTCTTTCTCTTTCTAATTGCAACGCTGATTGCAACGCGGGGTCGTGCAGGGCGTGGTGAAGGCGATTGCGGCAAGGGAGCGGTGGAAAGGGGAGGTTAGGGTTTCGGATCTGGACGCCGGAAGCGCTAGAGTCGGGGGATCCCAGAGGTACAAGTTCCACGTTCGCGTGGGTCGGACGGTTTTGGTGCTGAAGCTTTCCGACGAGGTCCTCTCCTGGAGGAAGGCGCGTGGCAGGGGCGCGGTGGAGTTCGGGCCGGATTTGATGGCCGGAACCGCCGTGGAGGGGTTGATGCCGGTCGTCAGGGATTTGGAGTTGGAAGGGCCGCTCGATTTGCGCGTTTCTGGTAGTGGGGATGATTGGCTCTCGCTTCATTTGCCTGCTGTAAGTGATTTATCCCTTTTTTTTTTTTTTTGTTGGGGTGGGGGTTTACTTTATAGTTCTAACGAGATCATTGATCAATTTGAATGTTAAGGTGTTTAAGGCTAATTTCAGGGTTTAATATATTTTTATATATGACATTAGATTTGGGTACTATCTGCTGTTTTATTTAGCTCTGCTTGTCTAGTTGATTAGTGTATCAGCATGCTAAGCTGTTCTAAGATCGAGGTCTTTTGTTATGCTTGCTTTTGTGAATCTGTGCTGCTGTAATTGATCAGAATCTTTTATATGTACTGCAGTGACTTGAATGTCTATCATGAGATCCAACTAAGAATGACTCATTGAGTGTCCCAATCTAGACGCTAGCATCTTCAACATAACTTTTCACAATAAACTTCTAAGTTAACATAGCAACTACAATGTCACATCCACCCCTTCCACATCATTGGAGTTCTCCAACCTTCGTTGTTGCATCAAGGATTGAGGTTCTGCCAAAATCATGAATTGGACTACTTGCTCATATAGATCCAAGCAATTTACCTGCTTTAAAGTCACCACATTAACCAGAAATCATGGGTTCAGATTTTTGTGGCAAATGTACAATGGAGCCAAATCTTGGCAGTTCTTAAATCCTCCAATCAGAAAATCCACTTGTACATTTTGATACATCTTACAGAAATCTTCATGGTTAATTTGAAAGTGTACCTAGTTATCAGAAAAGATTGAAAGTGCATGTTATCTGAAAACGTGAAGTTTATGCCTTAGTTCTAATATCTTAAAATCACCTAAAGTTTCTTTCCAAGGGCCATATGTTAAAAGTGTAAATTACCACAGTAACTCAATACACTTGTTTTCAACCTGTTTCTCCTGGAAATAGTAAAGGGTCTTTATTTTGACAACACTCTGTCTTTTGCATCATGAGATTCATGGTACATTTGGTATTTATATACTAACCTGTTTCTCTAATTTGAATTGATTCGTAAATGAAAGAATAACGCTTTGTATTTTGCATCATGAGATTCATAATACTCCAGCACTTTGCTAAAGTTCAATGGTGATTGAAGAAAGATACCTTGTCTTCACTTCCAAGCCTTGTTGCTGGAGAATTTTATTCTGCGGACTAGTTAATTTGTGATATCTTATTTTGCTAGCTCATGTTGAAAGTATAATATGTCTTAAAGCAAAACAATTAGGGTTTAAGTAAAAGGGAGTTGAATGTCCTGAAGATGACTTCCCTGAATGTCCTGAAGATGACTTCCCCTCTCTGTATGCTTATGTTCGTGGAAGGAAAGATTTACAGATTGCCCTGTAGCCTACTGTTTATATTGTGAGAGAATTGTGTTGGGAGAATGAGGATGCTGACTGCCTACTTTTTCCATTTTTGTTTGGGCAAAAACAGACAAATATGTTGTGAAACCAAGAGTTTTCCATACGGTTCTCTTTTTTTTCCTCCTTTCCCTCAGCATTCACGTAGATTCACTTCTATTAGATAAAGAAGAGATATGGTTTCATTAATTGATAAAAGCTTGCCCAAGAAATGAATTTAAGTTGATATGGGATGCACACAGATTTCTTTGATGTGCAAACACAGATTTCTCTGAATATAGTACAAGAATTAAGCATGCCTATTACTTGATACAGCATGTAGTGAAATAAACATCCAACGGAACACTTTCATTCAACATGAAAAATCATTGAAGAAAAGCTACAATTGAAATTAGTTAGGTCTATATTGCTGTAATGTGGTAATTATTCCAAATGTGTTTAATCTGCCCCCACTTTCATTTATAGGACTGTTAGTAAATTTGAAACAATTGGAAAAAGTAATTCCTATGAATTCTCTCTATTCTTTTTGTTGCCTAGAAATATAGCAGCCCAAGGAGGGGGAGGGGGGGTTTAATTGGATTCTTTAAAAATTTTAGCCAAATTAAACTCTAAAAAAGTATGTGCTTCTAATTAAACCAAATTGAGTGGTTGTGATGCATATGATACAAGCAGTGGTGGGAACAAGATATAGAAGAGGCTAAACAAGAATTAAGACAATGCTAAATAAGAATTAAAAGCGTGCAAGGCAAGTAAAGCAAGAGAGCAAAAGGCTTAATACAAATACAACCAAATTTATAGTGGTTCGGTACGACTCCGCACCTACGTTTACTCCTCAAGCTTCTTTTGAGAATTCTACCATAATCACTTGATTACAGCATGTTTGTTTTACCCAGACTCACAAACAAATTCAATTAATTTTCTGAGATCACCAACCAAAACGTGCACACCGATTGTTTTCCAGGTTTACAATTAATCCAGTTGGTTTTACAGGCTCACCAACCAAAACCTACAATATCCAATTTTGGGCTTGGACGGGCTTTTATCCGAAGTTTCTTTCCTCCAAAGAAACTTGTAAAAAAATCAAAATGAGGTGAGAATCTCAGTACAAAATAAAATAAAAAAATAGAACTCTTTGAGACATGAAGAAGAGGTTGAATGATTGCTCTTTTGAAGCTTAATCACTCTTGTTTGAAGCTTGAGAGAATGTTGGAGATGATGAAGAATATTACTCTTGAAAGCCTTTTGAAAACTATGCTTGATTACTCTCTTTTATTTTTTTTGGATATTCAATAGTCCTCACTCAAATCTGAAAGTTTTTCACTTTAATCCTCTTAATCTCTCTTCCCAAAAGTTTCTCTAGCCTTTAATAGTCTTAGAGATGGCCGGAGAACGAGATTTGACCGTTGGAAGCCATGGACTAGCCATTGGAGTGGAGAAATGCCGTTGAAGATGTTGCAGAAATCTAGCCGTTATGCTGATCCTGTGCTTAGGGTCGACTCCAATTTTTCACGAGTTGACTCGTCTGCCTTAGGAGTCATCTTGACTATAGGGTCAGAAAATGCTATTCTTTGTTTTCTTTAAGAGAGCCGACTTACTTAGGAAATGAGTTGACTTGCTTGCATGCCAGTGTGTTTCAACATACCAGAGTCGATTCCAATTCTCCTGGGTCGACTTCTGAACATTTTGAACTTGATTTTTTTTCACTTTTTAGCCTATTCTTATTTAGGGTCGGCTTTTAGCTTCCTGGGTTGACTCTACTGAGTCAAAAACTTAAAAATTCATCTTTAAAATCCTTGACCTTGTTTTTTTTGAGGAGATCTTTTTCAAGGATAATGTCTTCACTTTAAACACCTGGAAGGACCTACACTTATCCTTGAAACACATGATTAGTATCATTTATACTCAACGTTTTGGAATCATCAAAATCGATTATAAGGTCAATACTTTCTCTGGTTCTTGTCATTACATTTGACTTCTAAATGGGCGAACGACAATTGCAGTTGATATCCTGTCATTTATTTGTAATATTATTTGTCATGGATATGTTCATTAGCAGAAAAATGGGAAACAAAAGAACTCCCATTGGTGATTATCGAGAAATTTCTATCCTAATGTGGAACTTCATCTGATATAGGTTCTTAGTTCAGGAGCAGCAGCACATTGGTAAGAGTACCAGTGATGTAGTCAGACAAGTGTACTCCAGAAAAATGTCATTTTGTGTACCTTCCTAGCAGTGAGCATCCTCTAGAAACATTATTGATAATTTCTTCATCTTATTTTGTAGTAAATTTTGATGAGGGTTCACATTATTCTCTAGAGAGCATAAACAGAAGAAGTTGTTCTGGCTGTTATTTGTAGTACCAGTTTGATAAAATCCACTTCAAAAGTTTAGATTTGTGGATTCCTAAGCAAAAACTAAACATGGATATGTCAGTGGAGATTCAGGTTAGGATTCTAAATCATTTCAGACTTGGATCTTTGAAGCACTCCATTGGAGCTGTAGTATTTGGAACCTTCATGTGTTCATCTCAAATTATTGGTTATGCTTGTTTATATATCCTGGGACATGATCATAGTTGCTAGCTTTAGGGGGATGTGGGTGGTTAAGAAACACTTTTAGTAAGGAAGTATGTTGAAAATCAATGTGCATTTGAGATTCCAGGAAGATTCCCGAGGGGGTATATATTGTAGATAGAAGATTCTTGCTACTAAGGACATGACTATTTACTTAAATTTTTAAATAAATCATCAAAATTTTAGCTATTACATCATTGCTGTTCCCATTGCAATTAGGAAAATGTTTTCATTTGTCCTTTCTTCATGTGTTTTACAGCAGCCTTTCTTGTAGTTAAGATAAATGTAGTCATGCCTATCTATTTCTAATTTTGTTTGCTTGGATATGTGGTAGATATATATTGAGTGTAGATATGAATCTCAGTGAAATTAATAAATCTCCAATAATTTATGGTTTTGTTGACTCCTGAACTTCTCATTTTCAGCTTTGAATTGCCCATGCCAATCTAAACAGTTTTTGGTTTTAAACCTCTTAAATCTTTTTGTTCAACTTGAATTCTCTCCTTTTCCTTGTATACTTGTGCAGATATGGGCACGTGTTTGCTGTAATGTTTTTCATTAAAATAATATAATGAATTCTGAAGAACATACAATATTTTAATGCGAAGAACATACAATATTTTAATGCAGCCGAACATCACACATAGACATTTAAGGCGGGTACTTGTTGGCAATGGCATCAGAGTAAAGCTAGAGGGCGCTCAAGAAGTTTCCCTTATGCACCCTTATGACATTGGTCTGTCCCTGAATGGAAGTTTAGCGGCTCGAAGGGAAGAACATACGCAGTTTTGGGCCTTTGGTTATTCTTCATGTGCTCCAATACTTTCAGTGCATGTTGGAGGATCAGTCTCAGTAATCACGGTTAGGAACCATAACTCACTAGCTTCTGTTGAAACAGCATTCAAGTCTCCCGATACAGTTGAACTGTTATCCGAGAAGTGTTACAATGGGCATTTCAAGCAAATTCCTTCATGCTTATTTTGCTCTATTGGCAAGAGGTTGGTCCTGTTGGAGAAAGTCTTAGGACTAGGCAACCGCAGGTTCAAGAGCGAGTCTGCACGCTTCCTGAAAGCAAAAATCATGTCATCAACTTTAGTCAAATTTCGATTGGAGCTCGAAAGAGACATAACCAAGGATGACAGGGTCTGGAAAAAGACTGCAGAATGGAAAACAAAACCTACAGTTGAACGGCATTGGTTTGAGATAGTGGCTAGAGTTGAAGGGGAGAGGAGGCTGAAGCTTGTGATAACTAAGAAGCTGAAGAGACCTTTTATCATAGCTGATTCTACTGCCTGGAGCAATCTGATGTCTAATATTTCGTTCACTCAGTTTCCATCTGTTGTTGTACCTCCCGAGGCTTTAACATTGGATGTGAAGTGGTAGGAAGTATATGGTTTTTCTTATTCTGGAAGCGTGTGGATTCAAATGGAGATTACACGCACAAGATACCTTCTGTTGTGTGTACCAAGAGTCATAAGGCCGTGGGGGTGAATGGCTTCATGAGGTCATTTGTAGAGGAGGGGAAAGAAAGGTGGTGTAAATAAGTAGCCATCTCTCAGTGACACAAACATTTCTTTTTGGGTAACAGAAAATAATATTATTTTTTTTGTGTCCAGAGTTACGTTAATTTTGACTTCCGTGTTGATTGTCGTAATCAGTTTACTATTTTTTTTTAAAAAAATAGTAAGTAAAAGGATTTATATGTAGCATTACGGATTGATAGCATAGATGATCTGAAGATGGTTAGGGTCCCATATATGCCAATGGAAGATAACCCTGCGGATGAATCAAGCAAAACCGCCATGGTTGGGCTTTCTCTCTTCCTATCTTGGGTTGTTTTTATGGTAGATCAGGTATTGATCTATTTGGACGCTGATTCTTCTCCAGCTGTTGTTTACTTCTCTCTCTTTCCTTTTATCCTCATCCTAATATATTAATTTTGCCTGAAATGCAGTTTACTATATGTTTGATTGCTAGAAAATTTGTGAACAGAAAATAAAAGAAAAAAGAGAAGAAACAAAGCTTCTAATAAAAAGAAAATTTTTTACAGTAGTAATAACAAGTTCTTTAAATTTTTTTAATTTTCTGCTGAGACAAACAAATGAAAAACTAACTTCTCAAGAAGAATAAGCTTTCCATACGGTATTTCGAAACTTAGTTTCTATTGCGGCCCCAAGCGTAATATAAGGAAAATTTTGAAAAATATTCATGAATAATCTGATTATAATAAGTGCAAGACATGGTGGACGGAACACGAAATATACCTTGTATTACAACATACAACCAAAATGCGCCCTATTACTGCACCCTAGAACAAGTCTCCATCAGCAACGGTTAGCCTCTGATTCCTGGAGCCACAAGTTTTGTTGATTTACTTCTTTAATGCGTTCAGAGTCACTTTTGATATGAAGTTATTCAGTTTGTATCTTGATGCAGATATGTGCCATATCGAGGTGTTGAGTGAAAACCAAGGAGCTTAATATGATGGTCTTAATGCTTGCGGTGAGCAAAGTAGGACTACCTTCCGGTTTAAGCTCATGATACAATCCCACAACAGGGGAACATCATGTAATCATAACAAAATTCATTCGTATGAATTATATTCTGCTAATATTAAGAATTTGTGAAGTTACATCTTCCATGAGTAGAACAGAAGAGGAAAGGAGAAAAAATAGAGGATAATTTTTTAGGAAAAAAACAAGGCAGAAAGAAATGAGTGGAGAAGTTAGACCGATGGAGTTGGACTTTGGGAAGAGGAGAACTAGAAGAGAGTCATTGGTAACTAGATTGTCTCTTTTAAGGGATATTTTGGCCAGGGAATTGGTTTTGACAGTAGTTGGAAGAAAGATGAAGAGCTCGAAGTGGAAGCTCCAAGCTTTGCCGTCCACATTGCTTTTGTAATGCTGCCTGTTTGGTTGCCGGTAACTTTTTTTTTTTTTTTGGTTGCAGTTGCACGTAAATGGATGAGTAGGAAGTGATTAAATGAGTGAGCCCAGCTTCTCTAGCACCCAGACCATTTCAGAACAACCAAATCCCGAAGGATCTTCTTTGCATAACTGAAACTATTTTCGTTTCCGCTTGCAACCAAACAAGCAATAAACTGAACTAAATGATGCATTAATTTGGCATCAAAAGCAAATGCTGGGAAGGAAACCTATCCATTTCTTGAAGCACCATAATACCTATTACAGTGCAAACAAGACCCATAATATGGAACAATCAGTAGGCTTTATATCAACATAGCACTCCGTTGTATGGCTTATTTAACAATCATCCCCATAGCAACTTTTGCGCAAATCATACTGCCTTCCTGAAATGATAAACCTGGATATTTTCCACCTCCAGCTTCTTAAAGTTGCTATATTTCCTTGTCTTTAAGAACTTTCCCCAGTTGTATGCATTGTACTTAGCCGGGCTCTTCTTTTCATCTATAAGCTCCTCTAATGGCTGTACTTCCACATAGTGCGCCGGATTGAAGAAGAAAGGAATGGAGAACCTCTCCCTCTCTGAGTTCAATGAGACCCTGTGTTCTGCACTCTCATACTTATCGTTGCTCCAGACCTGTACATCATCGCTGGCAATGTTAAACATCAATTTTTCATGAAAACTATATTAGATATTACTGTTGAATGCTGTAACAAAGTTGAAATCTTGATGCTTGATCACCTGAATAATGTCGCCAACATTGATGATATAAGAGTTGGGAATTGGCTTGACACGGATCCACTCGCCATCAGATCGCCTCTTGACGTCAAGCCCACCAACATCATCTTGAGCCAGGATGGTGAGGGCTCCGCTATCCTTGTGCCGGCCGACACCTAGGGCAAGGTGAGGGGAGGGGCATGGAGGGTAGTGGTTGAGGCGGATGAAGCTGGATTGATCTTTAAAGAACCCATTCAATCGCTTGGCAGGCAAACCTAGGGTTAGCGCAATCAGCTCTAGTATCTTGAAAGCTAGCTCATTTGTAGCTTTGGCATATTTCTCACAGGCCTCCCTGCACAAAGGAGAAACATGGAAGAGAGGCATGATGTTCCATAAACTTTTGATATCAATGGGGATTTTACCAGCCATCATCATCCAAAACTTCTTTCTAGTTACATACAAGACCAATTATTAAGTTGTGGAAGCTTACTTAAATGATCAAGTTGATGTAATGTATAGAGTTTGACATCAACTTTAGTGAAACTAGGTTTGCTTGTTTGGAAAAGAATCTCCCTCCAGCACAAGCGTGCGCATATTTCATTTTAGCATGAAATGGTATACTTCAGGTGTGCTTTATTTGTCATCGTCTCCTTTCTAATTTTGTTCAAGTTAGATGCCTTACTTTCTAACATGCAGTTGTAGTTCTGACATACAGTCATATATACTAACTGCATGATGAAAATTGAAGGTTCATTCTGTTGACGTGTGATAACTTTTTTAACTGCTTGATGTTAATGAATTCAACTTCCAACCATGATTCAGTATTTCACTCTTATTATATTTCAGTATGTAACTTAAATAGCAAAATTGCATGTTTCTCCTTTCCCATTTTATTCTTCCTGCATACCTTATGTTATACTATGAACACAATTTAACACTAATTGCATGATGCAAATAAATGGTTCATGCCATGGATATGCAATGCAACTTTTGTCCCACTTTCATGCCATTGAAATAAGCAGTTATAAATGAGTATTTTCTCTTATTATATGTTGCTATGCATGTCAACAGTCGGCTTGCATGCTATGATAAAACTTAGTTGCTTTTATGAGATGAGATTGATGTGGGAAATATTTCTACAGCACAAGCTTGGCATGATCAATCTTCACACCTTGGATATAGATGACAATCGCACCAATCCAGGAATGCTGGCGATAGTTATGCCTGCAGCCATTGTCACATGATTAAAACATACATGACTATTGAAGGACATTGCTAGTGGTTCCTGCACGCACTACCAACCTCTCTCTATCGATAGGGAGAGTAGGAGAGTAGGAGACAGTCCATTTCACTTCTTTTATTTTTTTCACTTTTTTATTCTCTCATTCTCCTTTTCTTTCTTTTACTGTTCTCTAGATGATTTGAGTATTGGAGGATCCTCATTAGAAAAACTCCGACAACTATACTTCTTTTTAGATTTAGCGGCCGTCCAAGAAGCATTAGCAGCAATGCGACCTTAACTCACTTATGCCCCTACCAACCTCAGCCTGACCTAGGAGTTCAGCATCATATTGGTGGAAACAAACAGGGTGAAAGTGAATAAAAAATCTATATATTTGTGAAAAAAGATATTATTGGAAATATGTATATTTTGAATATTTTATGAAAAAAGAAAATATATGAACAATGTTAGGATTGGCGTTTAATTAAATCAAAGATAAATTAGGCACCAAAAGAATATACATATAGACATGATTTAGCGAGCAAGTCTACCACTGATTGTGAGATGGATGCCTTTTATCACATGATTCCATATAGAAAAAATATGTTATGAGTTAGAGCTTTTTTTTTTCTTTTTTTTTTTTTTGTCCACGTCTAATTGTTGAGGTAATAAACTTCAAAATGGTATACATCTAGGTCATTCGTAACAACCCTCAACTAAGAGCACAAACAAGTCAAATCAAGCAAAATACCAGGTTCCTTGGGCTCGGCTTGGTATATTAAATACTAGCTTTGAACAGAACTTCAGATAATTTGTTCAAGCTTGACTCGGCTAAACTTTGAGCCAAATTTTAGTCAAGTTGAGCTAGGCCTTTCCAATATTTTCACATTAAAAAAACAATGTACGGACAACTATTTATATGCCGAGCTCCGAGTATATTTGAGCTTGGCTCATTTCCTAATGGAGCCAAGCTCGAATGAGCTAAGGTAGCTGTACCTGAGACCGCTTAGTTCGTTTGCAACCGTAATCCCTGCAACTTTATCAACCAAAATAGTTGACACCTATTTAATATTTGAAATCTTGATAACTCAATTCATTCAACTTCTCAATGGCTCAAATGGTCCATGACTTGCCGACTTCATTAAGGCTAAGATTTTGGTGTATGCGGCCAAGACCAAGATGAGTCAAGATCTTGATTTATCTTAGTCGATATTAAAAATGGCTAATCTTCAAAGAAACAAAAATTTGTCGAGATATTAGTAGATGTTTTAGAATGGAGATACTACAAAAATCCAAACATGAAAATAAGCCTTTAAATCCATGAATAGAAGAAATATAAAATTGTAATTAAATGCATAGTTTGCAACGTAATTGGGCGAAGAAGCCGTTACTTGAATCCTGGAGGATATTCTGGCCACCGATTCATAGACGAGTCGAACTCATTAGCTGGGGGCTTGGCCAACACCGGGAACACGACCGGCTCCTCCACGACGAAGTCGAACACCTCCTTCCAGTCTCTTACATTCTTGGTGTGCTCCATGTCGTAGTAGCCGAGCGGATTCACTTCGTCCCTCTTCACCTGCCGCTTTTCCTCCACCGACAGCGCGAAGAATCCCGTGGACGCTGCCAAGATGTTGTCGAGGCGCTCCGCAGGAACCCCGTGGTTGATCACCTGAAAGAACCCCCACTCCTGGCACGCTGCCTCCACCTCCACCAGCAGACCGGAGATGGCTGGCGGGGCGGCGCCGGCGGCGGCGGGGATGGGGGAGTGGAGGATGGGGGAGAGGTCGATGAGTGGGATGCCAACGGCCTCCTCCGTATCAGTGGGTTTAGGCCGGTGCTCGGGAGCTTGGACGAAGGCTGGATCCATGACAGATCCCATAACTTTTCCCGTGGGGCTCTCCCCTGCTGCCTGGGGCCTGTTATGGTTGATTGGGTACAATGAATCGGGACGCTTTTTTTATCTGCTGTTATTAGTTACAGTTTTTTTTTCTTACTCCGCTTTCTTGTACGGGTCTCGCATCCTACCAAACGGCCCGTCATCTATGCCTCGGATCAGTCGAAAGAGAGTGGACACGTGGCTTTCAGATTAGCAGGCATGTCGACGTCACAGTTTGGCTAAGCTCTGGAAGCGCCAAAAATACTTTCTAATTCTTTAAAAATATTTTTTAATAATATAATAATATTTAATAAAAAATTAAAAAAAATATTTTAATTTTATTAAAAAATTAAAAAAATTATTTGAAAAAAATTATTTTAAAGTTTTTTCTAAAAATACTTTCTAATTGATGTTGAAAAACTATTTTAATTTAAATAATTTTTTTAATGATCAAAATATTCATTAATAAATTTTATAATTACATCTTATATCATATCATATTATATCATTATACTATAAATATAATATAATATAATAATAAATTAATATTATGATATATTATAAATATATCATAAACTAATATAGTATTACTATATTATAAAAATATAATTTGATATAATAATAACTAATAATATAATATATTATTATATCATAATATATAATATAATATATTATATTATAAACTTATTATTAGATTAGATTATGATCCATTATATTATATAACATTATATATTACATCATAATTATAATAGTATATTATACTATTATAATATACTTATATTATATTATATTATTATAATATAATAATATTATGATATATTATATTATATTTATAATTTAAATATATTATATTTTAAAATATTATTTTATTCTTATTATCATATAATGTAATATAATATTATAATGTATATTATACTATATAAAATATATAACATAATCTATTATAGTATTATTATATTATAATATAATATATTATGTTATATTATAATTTATTATTAGATTAGATTATAATCTATTATAATATATAACATATATATATTACATCATAATTGTAATAATATTATATTATAGTTGCAATACTAAATTATAATCATAATTATAATATATTATATTATTATCATATTATATTACATTATATGATAATAATATTATATAATAAAATAATATTTGAGCTATTTTGAATACTTGTGATATATTGTGATTTGTCAACCAAACTTTATATATTTTTTATAAAACTTTATTAAAAATTATGATATTTTGATATGTATGATTAAAAATGATCTCATAAGTATCCTGAAACTGCATAAAATAATGTGCCCTTGTTCATTTTTTCTGAAAATAAGGGGTGTATATTCAACACTTCTATAGTATAGGGGGTGTAAGCGTAACATATGTAAAATTTTAGAGGTATTCATCAAAACTTTTTAATATAATAAGGGATAAAATTATGAGTCTCAGAGAAGTTCAAGGGGGATACTTACATGTTCTTAAGTAATTCAAATCATTACTTTATGATATTTTAACTTTAGGATAAATCTGGATGTGATATATAAACAATGTAAGTAATATTTCAGGTTATTGATTGAATGTTATTTGCTAGCTAATACAATGTCATTTGCTACTGATGGAGTTTACTGGCTGATATAGTATTTCAGGTTACTGATTGAATGCCAGACCTAATTTAGACCTTATTTACTAATTGAATGCCTTTGCTGGTTGATATAAACAGCGTAGATATTTTGGGATTCTATATATTAAATGAAGTTAGCTTTTTTTTTTTTTTATTTGGCCTAGCTTAATTTGTTCTAAAATAATTAGACCTCATTTTATAAAGAATTATAAAATATAATAGGATTTTTTATAAACAAAATTTTATAAATATAAAATCAGACCTCATTTCATAAACAAAAACCTATAGAGTCAAAATACAATAATCTACTCAAAATATCCCAAAAATAAACTACAATACTTCTAGATTAAAATTGAGACATTCAACCATGAATAATTAGTACATTTAAATTAAAAAACTGATTACATAAAAAAGCATAGCAATCCAACATACTAGCGTACACAAAATAGCCCAGTGGGCTCTTCTTTTATGGCTTAGTATTTGCCCTCAAGCTTTTTGTTCTGTTGCAAAAGCTTGTTAATAATATCCTCATCCCTAGCATTTTAAGGAGGATCATGCCAACAGAAGTACCCACAGCCTCCATTTATCTAACAAATAATTTAAAGTTAAACATAATAAAGATCGAACATTGTGATGAAAAATGACTGCTGTGCCACATACATCCCGCATCCAAAGAAAGGCTGACCAGGATTTGCAATGGTCCAAGAGGTCTTCGATGGCAATCTGGTTCCACAATGGCAAAAAATGATGCTTCAGGAGGAGGTGTAACTGGAAGAGCTCGATTAGGAACCCTCCATTGCCTTTTTCTCCATCGGTAATCTTTTCTTTCTTCCATGGATTTCTTCTTCTCCATCCACGGTGTAAATGGCGACTCCTTTTTCTCTACCCATGGTTGGATTGATCGAAGATCTCC
This sequence comes from Cocos nucifera, assembly GCA_006176705.1. Lineage (NCBI taxonomy): Eukaryota > Viridiplantae > Streptophyta > Magnoliopsida > Arecales > Arecaceae > Cocos > Cocos nucifera. The sequence goes on from QRFJ01000186.1 coordinate 929,865, forward strand.
CTTAGCAAGGATCTAGACTTGCTCGTTTTCCTCCCTCTATATTTAGGGCATCCAAAACTCTCCACTAGAAATCCAAAACATCCATAAGGCACGTGATTTGATGGTGCTTTGCCTAACACTCGACTAAGAATTTAAATTAAGGATAATTTGGCCATTTTCAAAGAGTAGGATGTGAGCTTCATGTGACAGCATTTCGTTAACGAAGATGGATGGAAGGGGTACATTGATACACTTCAATAATTTAGAGGGTCTAATTAAGATATTTTAAACTTAAGGGGGTGTGAGTGAAATTAAGGTAAACTTGAAGGGATATCTGTATAATTTTTTCTAGAATTAATACATTTCTTAAATGAAATAGGATTTATATTTATATATTAGTTGATGATAGGATGCATTACTTTACTATATAAGCTATTTTGAATTATAAAATAGTATTTTGTAATTGATTTGTATTTATTTATATGCAGAATTCTTGGATAGTTGGTCATGAATCATAGTTGGATGGACCATTGAGTAGTCAACGGAAAGATTTCTATTGAATATAGAAAGGGTGTAGAGTACTTTTATGATTTTATTTTTAGTAATGCGGCACTCTTACAATAAGGACAGGCTTATTATCCTTGTAATAGATATGGCAATAGAAAAATATTTAATAAAGATATAATTACTATCCATTTGTATAAGAGTGAATTTATGTCCAACTATAAGCATTGGTACCTACATGGAGAGATATGGAAGAAAGTTGCAAGGGCTAGAATCGAGCAGGACATGGACATAGATAAAATGGTGGATGTGGTTATGGATGCGGCTGATCCTGAATTTAACTAGGATGTGGAGGATGATCCAGAAGCTAATAGTAGTGATTTTTACTGTATACTGAAAGATGCTGATGAACCACTATGGCTAGAATGTAAAATACATACTGTACTATCAGATGTGTCAAAATTATTGAACTTGAAGGCTGAGTTTAATATGATAGCCAATTGTTATGATAAGATAGTAGCAATAATAAAGAAAATGTTACTGAAGGATGAGAAGCTTGTTGAGAGCTTCTATTCTTCGAAAAAATGATGAAAGGGTTTGGCATGGAATATGAGAAAATAAATGCATGCCATAATGATTGTATGCTTTTCTATAAAGAGAACCAATAGAAGGGCTCATGCAGCATATACGGTGCAAGCCAATTTAAGCCGAGATAAGAGGGTAAAAATCAAAAGGACATACCATACAAGGTTCTTTAATATCTTTCTCTCACTCCTAGACTTCAGAGGCTCTACTTGTCCAAGAATACTACTGCTCAGATAAGATGGCATAAACAAGGACCATGCAAGCATCCTGATATGATGTGTCATCCATTGGACAGTGAGGCATGGAAGCAAATTGATGCTTGCCACCCTTTATTTGCTCAGAAATCACGTAATGTCCGATTGAGTCTATCTATTGATGACTTTACACTATTCGATCATACAACAGTTTCTTATTCATGTTGGCTAGTATTTATTACTCCATATAATCTGCCACCTGGGATGTGCATAAAGGAACGTAACATCTTTCTTACATTACTCATTCCTGGTCCACGACATTCTGGTAGAAGCATTGATGTATATCTAAGATCTCTTGTAGATGAGCTAAAGTTATTATGGTCTGATGGCATTCATACTTTTGATGCATCGGAGAAGTAGAATTTTGTAATGAAGGCTACGTTGATGTAGACCATTAGCAATATTTCTGCTTGTAGGATGTTGTTAGGATGGAGCACTCATAGAATTATTTTAGCTTGAGCATGGTCGTAAGTCTTACTGGTTCGATTGTTATCGTCAATTCCTTCTTGAGCATCATTCTTTTCGAAAGTAGTGTGATAGTTTTAGGAGGAATAAGATAGAGAAGAACTATACACCCCGGCGACTCAGTGGTATGAAAGTGTTTCAGAGGGTATCCCAATTGGACAAAGTCTCGTTTGGTATTAAATTTGACAAGCAGAAGCCTCGAAGGGTTCCGTAGAACTCATAACTAGGTGAAACGAAGCATCTTCAAGAAATTATCATACTGGTCCACTAATTTAATCTATCATAACGTTGACATCATGCATACTGAGAAAAATATATTCGATAATATATTTTACACTATTATGGATGTCAAGGATAAGATAAAGGATAATTCCAAGGCTCGAGCAGATATGAAGAATATATGCAAGCATCCTCTATTAAGCTGATTGAGATATCACCAAAAAAAATTTTGAAGCTAAAACCATCTTATACCTTAACAAGAAAGTAGTTGAAGGACATTTATAAATGATGTAAAAATTTTAAATTCTCGATGGTTATGTAAGTAATCTAGCTCGGCACGTTAATATTAAAGATTATAGATTTTATGGACTAAAGAGCCATGACTGTCATATATTCATGCAATGATTACTTCTATTGACTTAGCATGATCTCTTTTCCAACTCCATATGGAGTTCTTTGACTGAGCTTAGCTTTTTCTTTGGAGATATTTGTATTACCGAACTATCCACTGACCATATATCCAATCTTAAGGCTGATAGTATAGAGATCATATGCAACTTGGAGAAAATATTTTCTTCCAGCTTCTTTGACTCTATGGAGCATCTCGTGATTCATCTAGCATAGGAAGCTAGGGTGGGGGGTCCAGTGCAGTACAAATGGATATATCCATTTGAATGATATATGCATAGTCTCAAGAAGAAAGTAAAAAGTAAGGTCTAAGTCGAAGGTTTTATTATGGAGGCTTACATAATATAAGAGATTTCAAATTTTAGTCGATACTACTTTAATCCCAATGTGCAAATCAAGCTGACTCAAGTGGATTGAAATGATAATGATGGTGCTGAGGGATCAGAGTGGAAGATTTCAATATTTGCCTATCCCACTCGAGAATTTGGGCTCGAGGTTCGTCAGATTTTCTATGATACTGAACTTCGATAGGTAGAGATGTATGTTTTGCTAAACTATGTGGATGTCGACCCATATGTTCTGTAAGTGTCCATTGTAATTTCATCTCTTTAATCGCTTATTTCAGTATATTTATATTATGCATGTTTAGACAATATGATGAGATGCTAAAAGGAGAAAATCCAAGCATAACTGATAAAGAAGTATCAAAACAACGCTCAAAGAATTTTATATGTTGGTTCCATCAATTGATCATTTAAGGCAGCAAATCAAGAAAGTTGAGACCATTAGGTTATGGGTCTGAAAAATACGTGACATGCTATAATGGTTGTAGTGTAAATGGTTTCAAATTTCACACCCAGCAATATGCAAATTATAAAAGTACAATGAACAATGGTGTGTATATAAAAGGCAGCTGGTGGGAAGATAAGTCAGAGAGTGACTACTATGGAATCCTTAAAAAAATGATTAAGATAAACTACATTGGAGGTAATAGTGTCATTCTATTTAAATGTCAATGGTTCGATATCGATAATAGTATGAAGGTTGATCCACGACACAGGCTTATTGAGATTAAATATGGATTAAAAACTTATGTCAATGATCTATTTATACTAGCTATACAAGCTGCTCAAATATATTATACTCATTTTTCATTAAGAAAAAAAGGAAGGAAAGATTGGTGGGTTGAATGCAAAATTAAGTCTCAAGCTATTCATTACGCACTCGAAGAAGAAGAAGAGCCCCAATTATTAGAATGCTTTTAAGAGAATGAAATAATAGGAGTTCATCAATCCTTTAATGACGTGAAATTGGATGCTCCAGGAATACTCCTACATGAAAATAGCTAACATGAGGAGATAGATCCAATTAAGTTTATTTTAAAAGATAATTCTCTCCAAGAAGAGGAAGAAGAAGAGGAACAAGAGGAAGAGGTGGAACAAGAGGAAGAAGAAGAGAAAGAAGAAAAAGAATTAAAAAAAGATTCCAAAAGATACCAAACATCTAAAAATTAAGGTCGATGAGTAGTGCTAAGTATATAATTTTTAGATCATTTTAATTACTTATCTTGCATCATTTTAAATCTTGCCTTGCCATCTACAATTATTTAATTAATTTGATGAATCTATTTATTTTAATTTTTAGAGAGCATATATCATATCTTCTAGAGACCTAAACCACGTCAGTTGAGGACAGAGCTCTCGAGAAGAGAGCGATCATATAGTCAATTTCCATGGTTCTGCATCTCTTACATCGGAAGGTAAGCTCTAATACTTTATATATTCTCATTTATATTATTTTATTATTTGTTAACTAATATAACATTCTTTGTATTAGATTTTTTGTGCTTAGGTTTAGAGGATAAGGGGTCACCAGTGACCTCACAGTCCCATGCAATAGCAACCATTGGCTCTCAGACACAGTGCTGCAAAATTGATTTCAAAGAATAAATGTTAACTCTAAAATTATAAAATTATAGACATATTAATTGAGCATGTAGTACTTATAAGTGGCTCTGGATATGGATGATCTACCTATCCTCCAATCTAGTCAGAAGTGCCATGGTCGAGAATCCACCCGACTCACAGCACTTCTGACTAGATTGGAGGATAGGTAGATCATCCATATCCAGAGCCACTTATAAGTACTACATGCTCAATTAAAATGTCTATAATTTTATAATTTTAGAGTTAACATTTATTCTTTGAAATCAATTTTGCAGCACATTCAGAGAGCCTTCAACCTCTCATGTCACTACCGAGATCATACGCCAATTGATGTTAGGCCTGGTGAATGATTTCTCAAGTTGATCGTCGAAAGCTTGTAATACAACTTGAGAGATGTTTCTCGTAAGTCAAAATTAGTTTAATTTATTCTTTTTCGATACGTTGGTATTTTAATTATATATTAATATACACTTTTTTCTATTTTGCAGGAGTATTATCGATTCAAGACTTTTCAGGATGAGGAGGCTGGCTGTCAGACCTTCGAGAAGGTGACCATATAGAGGCTCCAAGATGGCCTCTATAGCCTCAGGCAGTCTGCAATCTAGCACTCTAATTTCTAGTTACCATCGAACTGAAGGTCCTTTATGGATCACTGAATGTGAGTGAACAAATGGCAGGCCCTCTGTGACCAGTGGAGCAGCAAGAAGTATTTTGGTAGGGATAGAGGAGCTGGCAGAATTGAACTATCCAGCAGAATCCAATCAGGCATACGGACGATTCGGTCGGCACACATATTATGGTCGATAGACTAGTAAAAAATCAATACAAATTTTTTTACTAAAACTATAAAAATTCTTATATAAATATTTTAATTAATTTAATTTTATTATTTACTTATTATAAACATAACAGTAGGGTCGTCCACTAGAGCAGCTATAGTTGTGGTGAGCTACACACTAGTCTAGGAGGATTTGTGACTATTTAGATTCTACATCATGATAAATCACGATAAGAATTTTAAACTTTATTTAATAATTAAGTTATTATAGGATCTAATTTTTATATTAAAATTAATGTATTTCTAAACTATGCAAACGTATTATGCAGAGTACGTTGTCCAGAGGTACGACGATGAGCCATCTTCTCAATCTTCCTTGATCTTGAGGGATGGCTCAACGCCACCGGAGGAGTGAGTAGGAGTCGGATCATAAGATTTGGCTATAGTTTCAATCCTCCATCATTTCGATACTCTTTGACATTTTCATAGACCTCGATATTTCAGACCTAGAGCGATGTGCACATGGAGAAGATTGTGCAGAGACTTTTGATCCAACAAGCTCAGGGCCTCTTACATGCCATCCGCAATACGATCATAAAATTTTTTCGGGATCCATTGCCGCACGACCAGCTAGACTCATCGTTCTAGCCATCATATCAGATAATTAATTATATTATTAATTTTTTTATTTATTTTAAATTTTTATATTTAGAAGCTTCATATATTTAGATTTGAGTTCAAAAAGAAGATCTGAGTGCTAAAAATTTAATTTAACTATCCAATCGATGGGCTGAAAATGACTATAGCTCCGTATCATCAAATCAAACATGTAAAAATAATCTATTTGAGAATAAAAATAGTGTATCGAAAGATACGCCTCTATATCGAAAGATGCATCTTCATATTAAAACTTACTAATATTATTTTATTTTTTTTTATTACAAGATGCTGAAACATCAAGCTCTCATCGACTAACTGCTAGCAAGGAGCAGGAGGAGGAAGAGATAGCCGACGATGAGGATCGGATCTAATTTTTTTATGAATGTATTATATTTTTTGATGTATTATTTTTTTGATACTACTTGAAAAAAAATAATTTATATTTTTAATAAAATATAATTAGTTTTAAATTTTTAATTATTAGATTAATTTTAAATTTTAATTATAATAGATATTAAAAATTATAATTTATTATAATTAATTAAATATATTTTAAAAAATATTATTATTAATTTTTTAAAAAAATATAAATTAATTATTAGCGTCGGTATTAGCAATGATAATTATCGTCGCTAATAAGTATTAGCTATGACTTTAGATATGAAATACCATTGCTAATAATTCTTCAAATAAATTATTTTATTTTATTTAAAAATTATAAAAAATTAGCAACGACTTATTTGATCGCTAAAAACTTTTAGTGATGACTTTAGCCATGGAGTTGTTATCGCTAATATTTTTCAAAATATTTTATTTTATTTTATTTAAAATTTAAAATGATTAAAGATGGCATTAGTGACAGAGTGGTCTATCGCTATTAAGTATTAACAACGGCATTAGTCATGTCTTTGCTATCGCTAATATTTTAAAAAAAAAATAATTTAAGCATAAAAAAATATTAGAGATGAAATTTTTTTATTGCAAAAATCATCGCTAATTTTGATTAATAGCGATGGCATTTTTTGCCATTGCTAATAATGATAATTAGCAACAATGATTTTTTAGATTGGATTTTATGATGGTATTAGCAATGATAGATGGACTATTAGCGATAGTGTTTAGCCATCGCTAATAGTCAAAATTCTCATAGTATATAGAGAGCAAGCATGATTATAACCATAACAACTCTATAGTCTATCATGATTATAATAGTTGCAATCTAAAAGATTCTTACATGGACATCCATGTGATGGGATAGAAAAATAAGAGGGTGGTGGGTGATGGAAAAATGAGGGCATGCAGTGGACGATGAGAGAAAATGAGGGTAGAAAGATTATTAGCGATGGCAAATTATCTTTGCTAATAATATTCTTCCATCGCTAATACTTAAAAAATAATTAGCAACAGCAAAATATCATCGATAATAAATTTACCATTGCTAGTAATTATATTTTTTAAATATTTTTTTAAAGTTATTAGCGATGGCAAAATTTTCATCTCTAAAGCCATCGCTAATAATCATAATTTTTTTAAATTATATTTAAATATTAATTTTTTTAGATCTTTTTTTAGGTGGATAAAAATCAATATTAGATTTTAGTAAATTTTAGACTTAATTAATTTATAGATCAAGTCCTAATTAATTTAAATTAGATTTAATTTAATTAAACTTGACTTAATTTGAGGTTAATTAAATTTTAATATTTCAAGTAAGACTTGGATTCAAAATCAAATTGAATTAGATTTGACATGATTTTAAATTAGATTCGAATCGGTGCGAATTGAATTCAAATTGAATCTAAATTAAAAATTATTTTATCAAATTGATTTAAATCAAATTCTATTTAATCAGGCTTGACTTAATTTGAAGATAATTAGATTTTATGATCTAATTAAAACTTGGATTCATAGTTTAATTGAATTAGATTTGACAAGATTTTGAATTAGATTCGAATTAGATTCGAACTGAATTCGAATTAAATCAAAATTTTTAAAAAAAATTAATTAATTTAAATTAGATTTAATTTAATTAATTTTAACTTAATTTGAGGCTATTTGGATTTTATAATCTATATAGGACTTGGATTCAAAGTCTAATTAAATTAGATTTGGTAGGATTTTGAATTGGATTCGAATCAGAATTGAATTAGATTTGAATGAAATCATGGATTAATTTTTAATTAATTTAAATTAAATTTAATTTAAGTAAGCTTGACTTAATTTGAGGCTAATTAAATTTTATAATCTAAGTAGGACTTAAATTCAAAGTCTAATTGAATTAGGTTTGATAGAATTTCGAATTGAATTCAAATCAGATTCAAATTAGATTCTAATCGAACTCAAATTAAAAATTATTTTTTTAAATTGATTTAAAGTAGATTAAACTTAATTAGATTTGACTTAGTTTGAAGTTAATTAGATTTTACTATCTAAGTAGGACTTGGATTTAAAGTCTAATTGAATTAAGATTGACAGGATTTTGAATTGAACTCAAATTAAAAACTAATTTCTCCTAATTGATATAATCAGATTTAATTTAATTAATCTTAACTTAGTTTGATGCTAATTAGATTTTATAATCCAAGTAGAATTTGAATTCAAAGTATAATTAAATTAGGTTTGGCAAGATTTTGAATTGGATTCAAATTAGATTATTAGCAACGATAAAGGCTAGCCATCACTAATAATATTTTTAAATAAATTTATTTTTAAATTTATTATTGATATTTTTTAAAAAAATTATTAGTGACGGCATGGTTTTCATCGCTAACAAACAAAATCTGCTATTACTAATAATTATTTTATGTTTAAATATTATAAAAAATTTTAAAAATTAAAATAATATTAATGATGGTTTTTATCATTGCTAATAATTAAAGAGCTATCACTAATAGTTTTTAATTAGCAATGGCTTTTTTTGCATTGCTAATAAACCAAATCCATCATCGCTAATAATTTTTTAAAATTTAAATATTAAAAAAATTTATACCTTTAGAGATAACATTTGCCATCGATAATAATAAAATTTTCGTCACTAATACTGTTAGTGATGGCATTTTTTTCATCAGTATTATGGTGGCAAAAAGGTATTATTAGCAATGAAAATTTTTCTATCATTAACACCATCGCTAATATTCAAAATTCTTATAGTGTGACACCGAACAGTGCATCCAATTGAAGAATGAGACTGAGAACCTCATTCAATCTCAATAAATATATTTGGAAGCGGCAGAACCGAGCACCTAAGGAGCTACTTTGGCACTAGCCTAATGAGAAAAACCACAACAACTAACCGACGACTGGTGTGATTAACACGATCTCAAGCCTCGAAGACAGCAGGAGGGGCAAAAGATCGAGCAAAAGGAATGAAGAGATAGTACTAGTAAGTTGCATATTCATTGATTATATTAGTAAAAGCACTCCTCATTTTTAGTTTTGGCATGGTTCTCTCATTAAAGTGGTTAAACAAAGCATCAACTGATGCTTAGGGGCTAACCTTCTGGGAATCCCACATGGCCACCTAGCGCTTTGTGCCCATAGATGAGTCGAGCAGAGGCCAAGAACGACGTTAAAGAGGCTAACCCTTTAAGGATCCTATGTGGTCACTTGGCACTCCTTATCTATAGATGAGTTGAGTGGAAATCGATGATGACGATGAAGGCGCTAACCTTCCGAGGACCCCATATGGTTTCATGGTGCTCCTCGCCCACAAACAAGTCGAGCAGAGGCTAAGGATGATGTTGAAGAGACTGATCCTATGGGGATCTTATATGGCTATCTAGTACTCCTCATCCATAAATGAGTCAAGTGGAGGCCGATAGCGATGATAAAGGGGCTAAACCTTCGAAGACCCCATACAATCATCTGGTCCTTTTCATCCACAGATAAGTCGAGTGGAGGCCGATAGCGGCATTGAAAGGGCTAACCCTCTGAGGACTCCATATGGCCACCTGGCACTCGTTGCCCATAGGTGAGTCAAGTAGAGGATGAGGATGACCATAAAAGGACTAACCCTCCAGAGATCCCATACAATCATATGGCGCTCCTCATCCATAGACGAGTCGGATAAAGGTCTATGCTAACTCAACAAAAATCACTGTAAATTAACTTCGAGTCGACCTTGCATGATTCCCTAAAGATATCTCAACTCTAGTCTAGACCCCTGAAAATATATTCAGTAAGGCACCAATGACAATAGCGATCATGGGTTATTCAGACTCCAAACTGAACTCCAACGACTGGATCAGTGAACCAATCCCTTGGAGATATCTTAACTTAAACTAAGATCTCCGAAATAGTAGTCGACAAGGCATCGATAATGAAGAGTTATCCTAACTCAAGTTTGAACCTCTAGATTCCTTAGAGATATCTCAGCCTTGTTTGAGACCTTCAAAATGATGTTCGGTATGGCACTAAGCACAAGAGCTATCTTGATCCAAGTTAGAACCTCTACAAGCAAATATCTCGGAAGCAATCCGATGACACATTATAAGATTAAGTACCAACCAATCAACTGGGCAAAATCTACCTCGAAATCAATTCAGAAAAGATCTCAAAGGTTTACCTCAGAAACCTGCCTCAGGCTGCCGATACCTCATAAATATTCCGTGATCCATGAAGTGCCGGATCTCTTCAAATAATTAAGGCATGATTCGCGAAGTGGCTTATCAAATTAAGGCTAGATCTCATGAAATAACAAGATAATTCATCTAAAGTACCAGCAACTCGGATTTGCCTGCTCGATTATATACCGCGGAGATAGATCAAAGAATGTTATTTTCTTTGTCCAAAGCAATCACTTTTGACTCAAAAGTAGGGGGTAAGTGTTTCGAAGTCATACCACCCCAGTCATCATCATCAGATCGATTGGAACATCGAAGTGAACTTCGATGACAAGTTTCACTGAGACTGCCAAGGAAAGTCAGGATGAAGCGATCTCATTAGCTTCCATCCGACCCTTAGCTTGGATTAAAGCTGACCTCCAGGTCAAGATATCATGATGATAGGAATAAAATCCTGCGGCTGGCGTTGATATAAATACATCTAGGACGACTTCTCAATTATGAGCTAACCTCTATCTATCGATCTATTCAGCCTAATGGACAATTACTTGGCATCTTCTAATAACAAACTCTAGAGCATGGGCATAACAAATACCCATGTCTAACAACCCGGATTCTCTATCTTAACAACCTAGAGGACTAGGACATAATAAACTCTAACAACCCTCTATATAAGGAGGTAATAAAAAGACCCTCAAGATAAGTTAAGCTACTCTAAGCTTAAGTGAAGCTAAGCAACACTACTTTAAATTCTTTCTCTATTGTACTCAAGCTCCAACTAATTTAAGTATTAAAGGATTTATCATCGAAAAATCTCCGGTATGTATGAACTTTCTTTTACAAATTTCCAACATCCTCTCGCATCTTTGGAGTCTGCACTCCTCCTCGATCCTCGGCTACATCAGCAATTCCAAAAGCCTTGACACAACAATTAGCAAAATAACAAATGTGCATCTTGATGAATCAGAGGCTGACATTTTGCCATAGGAGCAACATTGTTCTTTTAGGGTGCCACTTTAGAGAAGAAAGTGCATCACACTAAAATCTCATCATGGAGCTACACACAATCTCAAACATCAAAATGTAATCTTCCCTATCTTTTTCCATTTTTTTTCTTTCGGAAAGAGATCAAAGGAAGGTTCCTGCCATGGTGGCAGGAAACGTACCTACTTATTAAAAGGAGGACAATTACAATTGCTTATCCAAGTCCAGTGCTCGGTAACAAAAATATAGAAAACAATCGTACTCGTAAGAATCAAAGGATGGAGAGGTTGCAGGAACCTCCAAAGTAGGCTAAAACTGAGTTGGTTCTTGCTCAAGTCACGGAAGACGTCAGCCGTTTCGTAGGAGACCAGTCAAATATAAGGTGGAGATGAAAGATAAGAAAGAAGAGTAAAAATTTGCAATGGAGTGGTTGCAGGAAGCTCCGAAGTAGGCTAAAATTGAGTTGGTTCTTGCTCCAAGTCACGGAAGACGTCAGCCCTTCCGTAGGAGGCCAGTCAAATATAAGGTAGAGATGAAAGATAAGAAAGAGGAGCAAAAATTTGCATCTAAGAGCAGAAGAAGATTTCGATACAAAAAACTAAGAGCAGAAGATAGAAAGAGTCCAGATTCATCGTACCCAATCAACTATAAAAGGCCCCCAGACAACAAGAGAAAGCCCAGTCACTCTCGAATCAATAATCCTATCGCACCTAGAGGAAAAGTCGAATCGATAATCCTTTCGCACGTAGAGGAAAAGATATGGGTTCTGTAGTGGATCCAGCCTTCGTCCAAGCTCCCGAGCACCGGCCCAAATCCACCGGTACGGAGGAGGCCGTTGGCATCCCACTGATCGACCTCTCCCCACTCCTCCACTCCCCCATCCCCGCCGCCGCCGGCGCTGCCCCACCGGCCATCTCCAGTCTGCTAGCGGAGGTGGAGGCGGCGTGCCGGGATTGGGGGTTCTTCCAGGTGATCAACCACGGGGTTCCTACAGAGCTCCTCGACAACATCATCGCAGCGTCCAAGGGATTCTTCGCGCTGCCAGCGGAGGAAAAGCGGCGGGTGAAGAAGGATCAGGTAAATCCGTTCGGCTACTACGACACGGAGCACACCAAGAATGTAAGAGACTGGAAGGAGGTGTTCGACTTGATCGTCCAGGAGCCGCCCGTGGTCCCGGAGTTGGCCGAGCCAGGAACTGATGAGTTCCTCTCGTATAGGAACAGGTGGCCAGAGCATACTCCAGGATTCAGGTTACGACTTCTTCCCTCGGTAATATGTTACGCTATTCTAAAATTTAAAAGGATTTATAGGATTATTTTTTTGTTTGACTACTATTGGATCACTGAGCATCCAATTTAAAATCTCAACCCATGGGAAAAGTACGATTTTCCACTTTTGGTTTGTAGAAAAATTACTCTTGAAAATAGTACAATAAAAAAAAAAAAAGCTTAGTTGGAGCTAATTTTATATTAATATACTACCAAATTTCCAACAATACATTTAAATAGATAATTCAATATATATATATATATATATATATATATATATATATATATATATATATATATATATATATATATATATATATATATATATATATATATTATTGATCATTTAATTGGAGCCCACTTATATAAACACCACGTAAATATTATTTAACTAAAATATTTTTAAAATAATTATATATCTTAGAAAATATGTTTCTTATTATTGAAAAATAGTATATTTTGATATGTAAATAATATATTAATTATTAATAAATCCTATTTTATATTTATTGATAATTAATAAAAACTTGTTAAATATTTATTAGTAACTAGTATTGATCAATAAATATATATTTATATAAATATATTATTATTTATAAAAATTATTAATCAATATAATATATTATATTAATAATAATAGTAATTACATAATATAATTATTATAATATTAATATGATTTAAGTAAGAGTATTTTCATCAAGAAATATTGATATTTTCATATTATCTTCACTTGATAATTTAGCATAAAAAAATATATACCACCCTCCTCGAGTTATTTATTTTACCTTCTCTCTCAGAAAAAATATAGATATAGGATCCATCATTTATTTTACCATCCCTTTCATTTACTTTTCATGTCAAATATGATAATATAGCATGGGATTTATTATTACCTCCAGCCAAATAGGCTCTAAAAGGTTTTCATCCCAAGCTCTCAATTTATATCTCTACGAAGATCTCAGTTCATACAGGTGCCAGGCATCCTGATAATGAAGTTATCATAAGAATGAACCTTCAATTTCTGTCATGCATGCATTTAGTATGATTGTATATTAGAATTACAGGTGCACGGTAGAAGGTAAGGCATCTACTGTGAACATGATAGGAGAGCAGATGATGACAAATAAACCACACCAGCATTATACCATTTTATGCTCAAAAAAAATACGCACATGCTTGTGCTGGAGGGGGATCCCCTTCCAAACAAGACCTAGTTTCAATAATTAAAGTTGATGTCAACTTTACAATATACATTTCATCAATTTCATCATTTAATGAAGCCCTCACAGCTTAATAATAGATGATGAATCTTTGCTAAATCCTCTTTGATATCAGAAGATTTTAGAACATTGCATCTATACCACCATGTTTTTCCTCTGTACAGGGAGGCTTGTGAGAAATATGCAAAAGCTGTGAATGAGCTAGCTTTCAAGCTGTTGGAACTGATTGCACTGACCTTGGGCTTGCCTGCCAAGCGATTGAATGGGTTCTTTAAAGATCAATCCAGCATCATCCGCCTCAACCGCTACCCTCCATGCCCCTCCCCTAACCTTGCCCTAGGTGTCGGCCGGCACAAGGATGGCGGAGCCCTCACCATCCTGGCTCAAGATGATGTCGGTGGGCTTGATGTTAAGAGGCGGTCTGATGGTGAGTGGATCCGTGTCAAGCCAATTCCCAACTCTTATGTCATCAATATTGGTGACACTTTTCAGGTGACCAGGCAACAAGATTTCAATTTTGTGTCATTTATAACATTCAACGATGATATCTAATATAGTTTTCATGAAAAAACTAAAGTTTAACATTGGTGATGGTAGGTCTGGAGCAACGATAAGTATGAGAGTGCAGAACACAGGGTGTCTGTGAACTCGGAGAGGGAGAGGTTCTCTGTTCCTTTCTTCTTCAATCCAGCACGTTATGTGACGGTGCAGCCATTAGAGGAGCTTATAGATGAAATGAACCCGGCTAAGTACAATGGATACAAGTGGGGGGAGTTCTATAAGACAAGGCAAAATGGCAACTTTAAGAAGCTGGATGTGGAAAATATCCAAATTTATCATTTCAAGAAGGCAGTATGATTCGCTCAAAAGTCTTCCTATGGAGAGGATTATTAAGCCATACAGAGGAGTGTTATGTTGATATAAAACCTACTATGTATTCCAAGTAACCAAAATAATCACTATGTGATACATTTATACAATAAAGAATCATATATTTATCCGGCAATCATATGGCAAATAATAACCATCCAATACAAAACTAGAAATTATCATACATAATATAAAAATATATACGTACATACTTGTGATCATGCATGGGATCCTTACCTCTTGTAATGACGGACTCAACACAATGTGAATTGACTCATAGCTTTATTCAAGAACGAAGGGAGTATCGTGCTCGGTGCTTTCTTATATCCCAATGACTTCTCGCTTACATAACCAATATCAGGCATCATAAAAACCTTAAAGTAATAACCATGATCGATGGTAGAACATTAGGGAGGTGATATAAAAGAACATGGGGCATCAACTATAACAATGTCTAGCAGCCCAAATAGATCATGTAGAATTGACTAAACTAGTAGATTATGAAGAACGAATTTGACCAGTTCAAAGGCCGTGCGAATGTGATCGTCAATGTCCATAGGTGCTGTCCAAAAATTTGAAGTGGAGATCAGTATGGTGGATGATCATAGCAACACCAATCTAAGACCGCTACTAGAATTAACTCGGGATCCATAGAGAAGGAATCTAGGACCTGATACCAGTCCACCAAACCATCTAAAGAGAGAACCAGAGTGAGGAGAAGTTTTTTTTCTTTTTTTTCCCTAAAATTCTGAGAGAAGGGAGAAAGAGAAAGTAAGAAGAAGAAAGATGAGAGTCATGGAAGCTCTCTCTCTCTCCAAAGAGAGGAAGGGAAGAGGGCTACTTGAACAATCACCACAGCCAGAGAGTGTGGTTCATGGTGGTATCTAATGACATCATGGTGCCAGCCGATGATGGGGTGAAAGAAAAAGAAAAGAAAATAGAGGACCGGTAGCTGAGTTTGCTAGCTGGTGACCGGATCCTTCTGGTTGGTCATGATAGGGAACCGCAAAGAGCTCAACCTAAAAACAAGAGAACTCTCATGGCTCAATATGGCAACCGCCGGTGACAATCAGGCTGTCGATGATGGCCCGGAGGCTTGAGATAGCTATGGAAGAGAGGTGGGGGTTGATTAGCTTGCTTCGATAAGGTGATCAACGGCGACTTGTAGAGAGATCTCAATGGAAAACCAAAGAAACTTGCCAGCAATTGATTGGGGATTAGGAGCGAGATGCCTAGAAGAAGAGTGGAGGGCCTTTTACAGACTGAATCTAGGACTCTGATGCGCCCTAGACCCCTCAAGCCCGATCGAGTCGGAGAAGAAGATAGACTCCTTCGAGAAGTCCACTATTCCATCTCACGTGCGAGCCACATAGGTGCGAAATTTATCTTTCCCCTCACTGTCCCATGCTAACATTCGTGCATGCTCATGGGCTGATCAATGGACCGGACTCCTACCAAACCAAAGTGATTGGATCGCGCGCGGGTTGGGGGGGGCGCCGCGGCGGGGCGTTGGTGGTGGAGTAGAAAAAAAAAAGGTGCGGGAGGGTGCGCGGTGCCCAATCACCGCGCCCGGTGGGGAAAAACAAAAAAAAGGGGCGGGAGGGTGCGCAGTGACCAACTCTGCACCGCGCGCGGTGCACCAAGAATTTCCCCAAACCAAATAGGCATCTTTACAAAAGCAATATGGTTGGCAAAGCTGGGAGCTTTCATGAGCTCCTCATCTTTCTTTGGACTACCATCGAAACCGATTTCCTAACGAAAATATCCCTTAAAAGAGACACTCTAGTTACTAATCACTATCTTCTAGTTCTTTTTTCTTCCTGAAAAACAAGTCTATCTGGTTTTCTTCTCCCTTTTTTTTCCTACTTATTTTTTCTTAAAAATTATTATCTATCTTTTCTTGTTCCATTTTCTATTCTACTAATAGAAGATGTAACATTACAAATTCTAAATAAAGTAGATTATAGTTCACAGGAATGATTTTTGTTATAATTACATAATGTTCCCCTGTTGTGGGGTTATATTATGAACGTAAACTTAAAAGGTAGCCTTAGTTTGCTCTCCTCAGGCGATAAGGCATTATATTAAGCTCCTTGGTTTTCACTCAGCACCTATATGGCACCCATCTGCATTAAGATACAAATTGAATAATTTTCTATGAGAAGTGACTTTATATATATTAAAGAAGTAAAACAACAAACTTCTACATCCAGAAATCAGCTGGCATTTTGCTGCTAAAGTCTTGTTCTAGGGTGCAGTAATAGGGTGTGTTATGGTTGTATATGTTGCAATGCAAGATGTATTTCATGTTCTATCCACTATGTTCTGCACTAATTATAATCTGATTATTTATGAATAATTTTGTAAATTTTCTTTGTATCGTCCACTTTGTTCTGCACTAATTATAATCTAATCATTCAAGAATATCTTTTGAAATTTTCTTTGTATCACACTCCAAGTCGCAATAGAAACCAAGTTTCCTTTGTTGTTTTGTTGCAAGAAATATTATGTGGAAAGTTTACTCTTTTTAAAATTTAGTTTTTTTAATAAAAAATAAAAAAAATAAAAAACTTGTTGTTACTATTGTTGTTGCAAGTCTTCGAGCTAGTGCGGATGGGGTCGGCTTTCTACCAACTTGGAGTTCAATAATGATTCTCCTAGAGAAACCTGAAAGGGAAGCTCACACTCATCGAAAATTCTTTGGTGGAGGATCCTCTGTCAGTTGGAGCTTGAGAATAATGGAAGAAATAAAATTAGATAGTGAGAAAGTATACTTATTTTTTTTGGAGGACTTACGTGAGGTCCACTTTGCTCTCCTTTTATATAGAGGGGGATAATCGTATATTACCTCCAAATTCACTAACGAAAGTAGAGAATTAGTGCCCATGAGTGCGAGGGTCATGGGTTATTGGTTACAAGCGTTAACCATGTGATTTTAGCACGTGTTCGAAATTAAAGAGAACCACTTGAGATTCCCAAAGATTTCATTGGGTCAGCCTTTCCTTCTTTAATGGCCTAATGGCTCAAAATTCATCTTATGCCATCAACATAAGCCTAACCTCAAGATCGATATGTGTCCGTATTCAGGATCGGATTGTAGTCGATGTCTAGAAATCATCTTGGCAAGACAATTTGATTATCCAGCTTTTTATTCTCGATGACTGAGGAGGTCCCCTAGTATTGATGCAATTTTTCTTCAGATCGTCGGTCTTGAATCCAAGATGAGCGTTCGGCCTCAACCCAAGATAGGAAGATTGAGGTCAGATGGTTGATTCTCTCCACAATAATTACTATAAATTTTTTTTCTTTTATGAGAAGTTTTGTTTATTTTTTTTTTTATAGATTTTCTAGCAATCAAACATGCAGTAAACTACATTATAGGCAATTTAGTGTATCTATGAAGATGAGGATAAAAAATGAGCGGAGAGAGTGTCTGAATAGATGAAATATCCAATTTAACCAACTACCATGACCATTTCGAATTTTACTAAATAAATAATATCCAATCAAGTACTAACATCACATGCATATGTTCATAGATTAAAATTTTGGGTAAACAAATAGCAAGTTAGCTCGAGACTAATGGTGCTACTTAGTTCAGTTGGTAGTTAGTCATCTAGATTATATATGTATGTACACACACACACACACATATATACACACATATATATACATATATATATATATACATATATATATATATATACATATATACATATATAATATATATATACATATATGTATATATAATATATATATATATAATATACTATATGTATATATACATATATGTATATATATATATATATATATATACATATATATACATATATATATATATATATATATATAATATATATATATATATATATATATATATATATATATATATATATATATATATATATATATATATATA